>JASVER010000017.1:1401186-1576015 GCA_030449065.1 Oceanodroma leucorhoa
CTCCTCCTTCAAACCACCCCCGCTAGCCCTAGGAGCCGAGCCATCCTCCGGCAGGCTGCAGTTTGCTCTCTGATCTCCCTCCCGGCTCTCCCATTAGCTTCCCAGATGGTTTTGTACTGAGGGCACCGGGGACGGAGAGGAAATGCGCTCATTTTGCTTCTCGGATGTATTCTGACCTCCTGGTGGTCGTGCCTGAGAGTCAGGAAAGCAGCTGAAACCCGTAACCTCGCYTGTAGTTCTTATCAAAGCAAAGGAGCAGATCCTAGGGACACTGAACCCCTTTCCTGCTCCRAGCTGGCACAAGCAGAAACTTGTGAATCTGCCCAACGTCCTTCTGAGGCAGAGAAGTGGCACTAGTTTCCTTGTAGGGGTGAGGGAGCCGAGGCACAGCTGCGTTAACTTAACCGATGATAAAAGCCACTGTAAGGGATTTAAAAACTGTTTTCCAACACTGCCCTCATCTTATAGTTGAAGGGCATCTTCTTACAGATCTAGCAGAAAAATAAGTTTGCTCAACAACTATCACTTCCACAAAGAAGCTTAAGGGCACCAGGTTTGAGCAACAGCATGGTAACATGTATCTGGGAACTATAGATCCTTTTATTGCACCCTTTCTCTTTCCACAGTATTGCAACAACTGTCTTATATTACCACTGGTCTGGCATGTTGCATGTTCTCGACCACTGTGGCTTTGATTTTTTTTAAGCTCAGGTGGTGAACATGTGCTGCGTTGGGAGACAATCTGCGTGTTATGTTGCACTAAGGCTTTGCAATATCAAGAGCATAGCAAGGCAAATGTGGTGGCGCAGCTTGGCATCGAAGCTGTCTAGCTTGTGAGTGATAGCTGGGACTGTTAAGTCAGCCTGTTCTTTRAATTTCCTGAAGTGCTTATTGGATTAAGTAACAGTTTTAATGTTATTCAAAGGGTTTGTGTTCGTAAATGTGTGTATACGGGTATTGTTTCCTTAGTGTCTGAATCAAGTTTATTCAGGTTTATTGGCAACCTGGGTGTTGTTAGTACATTCCTTTCTCATTACGCTATAATCTATGAAAATCATCTCTAGCAAGAGCAGTACTGGAATCTCCCCGCTTCTGTGCTGCAGGACTCAGCCTGTCTTGGTGCATTATTTATTTCCCCTAGGAACTTCACAGCAGCAGCAGGAGAGAAAACAGCTCCTTCTCCAAGATCACAGCTATTCATCACCTAAGACAAACAAAAATGTCTATTAAATATCACCTGCATAAAGCCTGACAAGATGGTAGTAGTTACTGATTCTGACCATGTGTATATATACATATACACMCATTGGACAATAYAAATCACTATAGGTTACAGTGACTAWAATTTACATTCATCTGCAAAATTTCCCTGGGGTACAGGGAAAAGGCCTGAACATTTTTCAAAGGCAGGCTCACACCCCAACAGATTATATTACATACYCACCATCCCATTCAGGATCTACTTTCTGTGCCACCTAAGATGGTATAAAATTATGATAACAATACGATACATGTAAATGGAAAAGTCAAACCAAGACACATTCATTTGATTTGTATTGTTTTTTTGATGCAGTTCAGCAGTTTGGAAGAGGAGGCAAAGCTAGAAGCACATATCCTGACAACTCCAGCACATGATTCATTGTTTGAGTGTTGCTGCACTGCAGAAGGCTTAAGATCATTATCTTGCTAAAGGTAGTAATTTATTTGATAATGAGCCAAGCTCCGCTAACCTTACTCAGATGTTGGGCAGGAYCTGAAGCTGTGAGCAGTGGAATAACAGTACCACAGTTCCTCGCACGCTGGGACATAACCTGTGGCTCTGTGACGTGGCTGCTACTGCAGCAGAAATTAGATATAATAATATTATTTCTAAAATGGGCTCTAAGATCCATCAGCAGGAGCAGGACAAGAGCAAGATTTGGGCTGAGAGTTAAATTTTAGGTATCTTTCTCAGCTGCTTTCAGACATGTTAGAAGATCAAGGAATTATTTTATTCTTTCCAYTAGTATTTCTAAGCCATTACAAAACTAGCAATATTTCCTTAAACTATTACGAGCAGTAAATAAAAAAATTATCTTGCAAGATCTACAAAGAGACAATAGGGATACGATAGAGAGGCCACGGGTAGGCAGCAGTGAAACAGGTTTTTGTACAGCTTCCCGCTGTCACCTTCACAAGGAATACAGGAGACGGCTGCCAACCTGGAGCATGGACAGGGATCACGTTAACATGGAGAAAGCAGGAATGATAACCTTGCATGAATCAGGCCTTGCTGGGGCCCCACCTTTTATACTGCAAGTGTTTGTGTAAGCCTAAAGGAGRCTGCAGCAGGACAGCATTTTAATAGGCAAAGCTCAATGTGACCCAGCAGAGCAGGAGCACGAGCAGACCAAGGGGAGAAGAGAGTGGGAGACTCCCTTCCACCCATGAATATTTCACACCTCCTAGCTACCATGCAAGGAAATGTGCAGGGAGGCGGAATCACCTCCTCACAGTTCACCATATGGTGTCCTCATCTACTGCCTTACACCTGACCTTATAAACGTCTTAAATCTCTGTGATTTCTATAGCCCTCCCTGGGTATTAACATTTTTTTTAATAGCCTCTTCCTCCCAGAGGACTCAAGTGTCAAGTAGTGAAAGATGCCAGACAAATGTTCAGCTAGGGAAAGATTTGGTGGTTGCGAATTAAAAGGCTGAAGAATAAAATATGAGGGGAACAGGAATCAGAGATTAGGGCCTGGGTTCTGCTGCTGGAACTGGAACTGAAAGGCTGTTGGAAAGCACAGGGGGAAGTTGTTTCTAATGAACACATGGTGACTCCAGACATACTTGAAACTAATTTTTAAATACACCCAAATGTTCATGATTGGGAAGACAGCCAYGGATCAGAACTGGTAAGCAGGTAATGGAAGTCATCCACTGAAGAAACCTGAACGCTSTGCAGGGCCAAGTGTGTTTATGTTACCTTGTAGGCTTTCCTTCATAGYCTCTCTAGGGATTAATGATGCTGGGCAGCCAGGATGGGAGGGGGTCACTTCTACCAGACGGTTCCTCCAAATACATAGGAGGAAGAGTCCCCCCCATGTCACTCTCCATAGCTGTAGGTCAGATTGGTAGCATAAACCATAATACTGGTGGTGGTGAGAACCTGCAGTGGGCAGCGGTGGYGATGGGGATCTGCAGAGCATTGCTTTCCTCCGGCGGTCTTGGAGAATCCCTGTGTTTGGCTTGGAGAAAAGTAGACGAGAGGAATTTTCTAACAAGCATGGTAGGCCATCGTAATCCTAGTTGCAGAACTGGGAGGAAAAACTGGGATGCAAAACTGTTCTGCAGTTTCAAACCATGCTGGGGAATGGCAAGTTCAGCTTAGTTCCAGGATTATTGACTTAATTTYAGTTGCTTTCCATAATTGTAATCTATTTTATTTTTTATGTTGAGCATGTAATTGTACGTTATATGCATACCGCTTGTCAGCTTTAGCTTCTGTCTCAGAACTAACCGAGCTCTTTATCTGKGTGTTTCTATTAATCAAAACATTTCCATGATTTAACTTTTTATGAAAATGGTAATGTTTCTTCCTCTTGAGATCATTGGCTCAACTCTAGTGCCAAACATGATCAAAGGTTACTGCTATTTGAGATCTGTTGTGTGATCTTTATGAACAAAGTAGAAAGCCTCAATCCAATTTAAACTGAACAACTGCCCACATTATAAAACTATCATTTAGTTTGAAAATAACAGGAGAGGACATTCAAAAAGAATATAGTAAAAATATCAGTTAGATAATTAAGTAATCAAGGACCGCATAGCCTTTCCTTATCACTGGAGAAAAAGAAGTATTTTTAATAAGCTCTTGTTCCTTTTAATACTGCGAAACTGATGTCACTCTGAGAAGGCAAACTGGCTCCCAGGGTACGTCTCAGGACGTCAGCCCACTGACAGCGTCTGTAGTGTCACTGGTGTTTGAGGCCATGAGGTTGTGATGGATTTCCATATCACTGGGGACATTACAAGACTTGCAGTTAGATAAGTAATATTTATGTAACATATTTGTAATATAAAAAAAAATTTTAATATTAGTAAATTGTTAGACAAATTTTGCTTTCCCTAGTGGTAACTCCCATTGATGATATTATCTGAGTAAATTGAGCAAAATTGTGTGCAGATACAGGATCTCATCCATGAACACATGTTCACCCAACCATTATGTCTCCATGTATTAATTAATATTTGTAGCACGTTTCTAAACCAGAAAAGCTTGTCAGGGCTGAAAATAGCTGTTGTTTCTGGGGGCAGTTTATCGAACCACTGTGGTGGTGGAGTGCCACCTAGTGATAGTCTTCCTCACAACAGCATGGTGCGAAAGGAAACTCATTTCAACCCCCCCACTCCCAGGCTTTCCTTTATCAGTTCTTCTTATCGTTACCGTCCAGTGTCTACAAGGCTCATTTTACACTTTTCAGAAGACACGTATTGTCATAGTCCCTGCCCCAAATTGCTCACATTCTCCTGGGTGATGTTATGATAAGATTTTTCTCTATTTATTTATATCTCTGCAGTAGCCCATAAATCCTTACACTCAGGAAGCGATGGCTTATCGTTTTTGTGCCACTACAGTTTAAAACATGCATTAAATTAACTGCCTGAGGGTTGTGACCTCAAATAAATCAGTGAGCAAATATTTCTTCTCTCGCAACCCCTTCTGCACACACACAAACACACCTCACTGATGCGAACCTCTCTTTTATGCAGCTGGTGAAACAGGTGATTCTGCTTATTTACCATAAAGCACCAGTGTCTGTTGAACAAAGTCAGATATTCAGAGAAATAATAATCTTTTCGATGAAGTGAAACCTTCTGGGTCTGGCTTGTCCCTGCTGTTAATGGAGATTTATTTATATTTTAAGGTGATTTCCCCCCCCCCCCCCCCTTCTTCTGTGTCTGTGGGAGTTTTTTGCTCTTACTAACAGAAAGGTTTTCCCAGAGCTGGGAACATAGGTTTAGCTTAAAAGGGAGTATTAAAAAGTGATCCCACTTTAAGAGCTCCGTCTCATCKAGAGGTTCACTCTATGACACGAGCACATCATTTATAGCCGTAACAGTCACAACACTATTGCAGGATGGCAGATGTGGTTATTTCCACTTTGCTGATGAATATGAAGAATGGGGAATTTTAAGTGGCTGGTCCCAAGCTACAGGAAATTCTTGCTGAGAAACCCAGATGTCCTCTTGAGTGTCAGTCCAGCTCCTTTGTTGTGAACCTGTCGAGGCATTCTGTAGGTTTGTTGCAGAATTAATTCAAAGTAAATATTTGAGTTTTGTCACAGATTTGTGACCTGTTTGCCCTTAACTATGCGCTGTGAGTTGTGGTGTTTTAAGGCACGGTGGCTGGCTTATTCAAAAACAGGATTAGCATGAGTTATCGCCGACTCACCCTACTATGTCTGCACTGCAGTTAGAGGTGCACCTACCATGACGGTGAACTCATYGAATTTGAATGAATTTAGCTAAAATAGCACTTGTCATGAAGACCAGCCTATACAGTCACCCTTAGAGAGTCTCAGAGGACACAAATCACCAGGAGTTTGAAAAACAGAAGCTCATGGGAATGCCTCAATAAATGGGTATCATTTTTGTACACATTTATGCTGTTACCCACAAGTGCAAACATGAACGTAAAGCACAAAGGTCACTACCTCCCTTCATAAGTTTCCACTCCTGTTTTGTTGTTAAAGCCATAAGAAACAGTATAATAAATATCAAGGTTATATATTTAAGGTGTAAATTGGAAGTTTTTTTGTTATATAAGCTTTTTTTTTTTTTTAAAATTCTGAGCATATCCCCTTCCTCCAGCAGTTATTTTTCGAGCAAAATTAAAATCATGTCTTTTGATATTTACACGTGCAGCTGTTTTGTTTTAAAGGTCTAAAAGTTTGGTCCTRTTGAGAATCTGAAATCCTAGAATCRGAGAATTTAYCACTATCATCTTCCTGGTAATTTTATTATGTAAGAAACATCAGTACAAAAGAAAATGAGGAAAAAGAAGAGTGCAAAACTTAGAAAAGGAACTTTATTTATTTTTTTTGTTAGAAATGTGCTTTGAAATGATTGAAACTATGTTTCAGCATGTAGGATATTTTGTAAATTAAGTCATACATATAGAGAAAACATTATAAAATGTGTATAACTCTCCAGTTCTAATGGTAAAATCAGACCATCTGAAAGCATCCATTTGAAATTGCCTATTTTGCCATGTAATCAGTAAAATGAAGCGCTACAATTCAGGCTTCATTAAACCAGGAAGAGAAAAAGTTTTCCATCGTCATTATTAGTTTCAAGTGGTACTTTAAGGTCATAACCAACATCCATTCTGCTAGGGAGCGTACACACGGTACAATACATCCCCTACCCTGAAAAGGTATCAGATGAAATAATGTGTGACCCACAGAGATAAAAACATTTCAAGGGCTAGCTGGGAGCGGAGCCGACAGCCGCAGCTGATACCTGAGCACAGCYCTCCAAGAGCAGAGCCGCTGCCCTGCGTTCCCCTGTGCTACCCCACGGTTTGTCCGCTGTCGTTCACACCTACGGGCAAGCCGGTGTGAACAGTCAGGTGCAATGAAACGACAGAAGCCAGGCTCCAGGTGCAAACCCGCACAAATCCCCTTTCATCGCCTCCCACAGACCGACCCTGCCTCCCTCCGTGCCGTGAGGGGAGGTTTGACTCTTCCTGCCGAGCTCTGCACCCCGCTGTCCCCGCCGCCCCGCTCACGGAGCAGCTCCCGGCCTTTCATGTCAGAGGGGAAATATGCCTCAGTGCCGCTGATTAAAATCCCTGACGGCTGAATTTCAGCGGCAAGATGGACAGCTTTGGAAGAAAACCCCGAGGCAGAAGGGACGGGGGCGGGGGGGGATGACCAGGGTCTTGTGCAGGGCCGCGACGGGCCTCTCTGAGGAGCCTCCGGGCCGTGGGCCCACACAGCGGTGCGGGGCACACGGAGCCCGCGGGGCCCCGGCGCCAAACCCGCCACCGCGGCCGCAACGGCCCCTCCAGCGGCCCCAACGGCTCGCCCCGCCGCCCCACCGTCCTCCAGCCCCGCCCGCCGCCGTTGCTACGATACGGCGCGGCGGCCTCTGCACCGCCGCGGCCTCGGGCCGCCACAGCACCGGCCCCGGCCCCGGCCCCGGCACCGACCCCCGCTCCGGCCCCTCCCGCCCACAGCCCGGCGGCAGCATGGCTGAGGTGAGCCCCCCCCCGACCCTGCATTCCCTGCCTGTTTTTGCACAGGATGAACGCTGTACCTCAGAATAAGGCCAACGACATCACCTATATATCATCTATATCATATTTATGTGTCGAGTTAGTTTTGTGAGCAGAGCTCAGTTGGAAAGTAGGAGCAATTAGGCTACTTGTACATAGGCAGTAATAACACTTAAATTTTAGGAACACCTGCTACCTCTAAGATCGTGGATGTGATTTCCCCCCCTTCCCGTATGCCATTACTGCTCTTCTTTTAACTCTGTTTATAATCACAAACATAAAYGACATCGAAACTGAAGGTTTGACGTTGGAGAGGAGGATGAAATAAGAAGAAACCCAGATCTGTTGCCRTCAGCGCCAGAGCAGGTTTGAAGGGGTTACGCACCAAACTTCAGCCGTGCTGCGCAGACCGCCCTTCCACGCCAAYAGGAGCGTGGGTTTTAATATTCAGGTTGCCTTTACTGTTTGCCCATTGAAGTTTCTGACAGAAAAAAGACTTCAAATCAGAGCCTTGGCAAGGAGGGAGGATTTGGAGCCGGTGCCTCTGCCTTGGTGTGTCACGCGGCCTGACCTTTCTCTCAAGTCATAAGGATCTGTTTTTACCCTTTTACTTTCAGGTTTTCCAGGTAGCGTGAACTTAGGTACTCCTCCCAAAAAAAACAATGAAGCAAATGAAACGTGTCATTTTGCTCTCAGTATTTTTCTTTTTTAGCATTTTAAAAGTTCTCATCTTTAAACTGTTTGTGTGCAAATGGTGAGTAGGGGCCTGAACCATTTTTGAAATAGCAATCCGTTGGTTTGGAGGGGAGAGATGAGGGCAGATTTTTAAGGTCGTGGGAGCTGTGCATCTCATTGCCTCTCCTCTGTGAGAGGGGGTCGCCATACATCCGTGGCTGGCGCTAACAGGAGAGCTGTCTTCCTATCCAAGTGAGCCCACCTCTGAGATGTGATTATAAGGATATACCTAGACTTCAGATTGCAGCGGAGAGACGTTCCAGTCAGTTTTGAGCAAGCTTGAGTAATGGAAGCAATGTATCTGTGACAGCATGAAGCATCCCGTGGGCTGATTCATCTTGCAGCGTAGCAGATCAAGCTAACTCCTGAGAAGTGGCCGTACGGCCTCCACTTGGTGTTCTGTTGAAGGCTATAATGGAGGCTTATGTTAAGCTGTTTTGAAAAGTATTGGTGGAATTTGGTGTCCAGCAACCAAGCTGGCAAAATCTGACGTCAAAACTGAGCTAGATCAAAAATGTCGCCTGTGAAAGGTTTAACAGTAGCATTTTCTGCAGAGGAAGGATTGGCTTGCATTGGCATTACTGGAGCTTTCAGACACGCTTATCTGCAAGTGATTTGCTGGCGCTATCTGCATAGAAAGCATGAACTAATCAGACTTCAGAGTGTAGAGAACTGGGAAGAATTGAGGCTAAAATACTGGGCTTCCTGAATAGTTGATGTATTATTTAAGCACTATCACAATGATGACATTTTATAGACCTATCTTTAAAGTAGTTGTGGTACTCAATTACAGGAACTCTGTTAAAGCACAAGTTATTTCAGTAAAATCGGGGGAGATCTATTTGAAAAATAGCCTGCAATGTGCATATCATATGCTAGCAAGAGAACTGTTATTTCAGAAAATTTTGTCATGATTTCTTAGTAACTGTTACACACTCAGTATATTGCTTTTTTATATTCTGGGGTCATGAGTGAGATGTTGAATTCCTCCTGTTTGTTGATTATTTATCTCATTTCATTCAGGAAAAGTCTGGCAAACCATTTCTAGAAGAAAGTGCATTTGAAGCACTGGAAAAAGACTTCCAAGAAGTCATCAATCTACTTAAGGGAGATAAAACTCTGGAAAAATTCCGAATAGAATATGAGAAGCTCCATGCTGTTATGAAGAAGTCTCATGAAAATGAAAAGCGTCTCATGGAGAAATGCAGGGAGCTGAATGCTGAACTTGTGGTGAATTCATCTAAAGTAGCTGCACTCACAAAGCTCTCTAAAGATGATCGGGGAACTATATCATCAATGAAGACGGTAAAGTTTTGAATAGAATTAAATATGATCTGTATATTGTTAATGAAAAGCATGCTAATAAGAAAAGCATCTACAAAAACACTTTATTTTACGTAGAGAACTAGCCAGAGGACTAACTATAGAGCTGGCATCTCCAGTTCTTTAACCTCCGCTTTGCTACGAATTGCTTTGTTTCTTTAGCCTGACATTTTTACTAGTCCCAGTCAAATTCTGTGTTTATTTGCACTAAACCAACTCCATCAGCTTTCCAGTACTCACTAATAGTTTTTGTTTAAGCTTTCCCTCTGTAAAATAGCACATTTCCAACTTAATATACAGTTTTTGAGACTGGATTAATTAATATTTTTGAAGTGCTGCTTGGATGTTAACTATTGCCAGAACACAGAAAATTTACTTACTTGCTAAAATATGGATTGTAGACCGGGGAAGTGTCATCAACTCATATAAATAAATGTTTCACAGTGTTTTTGAAAAGAAATCCTATATATCATTTCAATGTGATTTTACCAATTTAGTCTGATGGGTTCTTTGTTATTATTGATTTGAACTCTGTCAAATCAAAGTGCTTGACTCGCTAAAAACAGTCGATGTTTTTAGCCTTACAGTGAGGTTTGACTACCAGAAACCTAAACCTGCTAAATGATCAGAAGACTGTATTTTGAACTTTTTTCCTTCTGATGGTTTAAAAGCTTAGGCTGTGGAACCTAGACAGGCTTTGATTTAGCATTTAGTTGAGAAACYTCCATGCCTTACAATAAAGTGTTTTGTTCCAGTAAAATAAATTCAGTGTAACAATCCAGAGTGATCTATGAGCACTACAGAAATAGAAGTTCTTTGAAATGAGGTTTCTTGCCCTTAGAATTAGGAAGAAAATACACTCAGAGTAAATATAAATAGCAGTGCTGTCATCCTATGGCTGTAGCTCGCAATCCCATGGTACTGCTCAAAGCATCCTCAAGGAGGAGGAAAACTGCGTAGAAAATCTTGTTGATTTTCACTGTTGCTAATCAAAACCTCGTAGGTGGGTGTCAGGAACCGCAATGATCTTTATCATTTTCTTTCTGCTATTAAATGGCAGTAGTCTGAGTGTGAACAGCAGCAGAGGCAATCCCTCAAGATGTTCCCAAGCTGAAGAGACATTGTCTTAGTAATGTCATAAAACTGAGGAGTGGAAGTGTAGGAAAAATAAGAGCCTTTCCCTTTTCAGCAGCTAATTGGAAGCTCAGGCAAGGTATAGCTTCACAATACTGCCTACTATTGAACCAGCTAAGAGATTTTGTAGTGAAAAAGGCGCTTGATGATATGATCCTATTAGAAAAGATGTGCAGTGCACAACACGTGACATTTCAATTCTAGTGGTGTGCTGTGGGCTAAGTAAACAGCACTGATACTTTTTCAGTTTGGTTATGAGAATTAGTCTTTCCCTTAAATGTTCAGAAAATATTTGGATATTGTTTAAAATGTTCAGGAATTATTTAGATATTGTTTAAAATGTTCATGTCATGTTTTGGGGTTTTGTTTGGTATACCCTTCATATTTCATGTTATTCTCCTTTCTCAAAGGAAGTTCCATTACAGCTGTAGTATTTCACTACAATTTTACTAACATTCAAAAAATGTGTTTTGCAAGTGCCCAAGGCAAGTGTTGAGGAAAGTTCAAGTGCTAAAATAGCAAGGATTATATTCTTCAATGCTAAATTAAACAAACAATCTGTTCCACTGTTTCATTATTTACAAAAGATAGGAGAATCCTGGTGGGTCTGTTCCTGTAAAAATGGTATAGTTGCTTCAAATTAAGGCCCTAAATCTTGGTGACTTGATGGGTCATCAGGGTAACAGGAGTACAGCTTTCCCCTTCTAGGTCATTGTTTCATATACAAATAAAAATTGCAGAAGCAAAATTTTTCTCCATGTGAAGCCTTGTTGTAATCAGTAGGATTTGTTTAGGGGCAGGGGTTAACTACACAGATCAGTGGCTAGTAGGACCCAAGTCAATAATAATCAATAGCTGTTAACTCTGTGATAGTTGTTCAGGGCTCTGTTTTGTAGTTTTAATAAACCGGACATAATAGTCTGCTGTTTATGGTCATATCAAAGGAGCAAAGTGCCAAACTGAACACCAAGGCAATACAGTTCTCTTTTTAATTGATAGGGATACTGATCCACAAGGCTGCACTGGAAGAACCCTGGACGGGGAATTTATAGGAGCTTGTACCGCCCTGCTTGGAATTACCAAGTTTTCAATTTCCAGGGGTATCAATCCAATATACTAAGAAAGCGTTTCAGTAATTCTCAGTTTCTGAGCAGTGAAACTGATGTGATCTCTTGGGGTATTTAATGAAAATGAAGTAAGGCAGTCACACTTTATGAATTCTGCTTCACAATTTCCAGAGTTCCAGTACTTCTCAAAATTTTTTTTAATTATTCTAACTGCAAACATCCAGTATACTTCCATCTTTAATTATATAACAGACTGCAATGCATGTTACCTACCTAACCATGTACTGCAATCACCCAGTGATGCTGACATACTCTGCATTATTTCGGTTCCCCTCTCCACTGAGTAATAATGTGAATATTTTTTCAATGAAGGCTTCCACCATCAAAAATTTCCTCCTCTTTACTTTTGAATTTAAAGGAAGCAATCTGTTGATCTGCTATTCAAGGTAAAATACACAGCCAAGAAACAACTAGAATGAAGCCCAGTTTTGCTGATGCTGAAGTCTGTAGCAAATTCTTATTTAGATCTTGCTTATTAATGGGGCCATCATCTGTGCCTGCTAACCTTATTGATGAAAATTGGTTTTATCAATACAAAGTCAATAAAATTGTTTTTACACATTGAAAGCAAGAATAAGTTCACAAAGCATAGCTTAGGGTGACCTGAAATCACTGCTTATCTGAATGGCCTCATTGACTTCAGGGGATCACTTCTGGGAATATTTACAAGAACAAAATACTCACTGAAGCCAGTAAGACCTCTCAGAGGGCATATTGATTTTATTCAGCAGTTCTATCCCCCAAAACTCCAATTATAATGATTTAATTCACCAATTTTAATCACAGTCTAATCAGCCAGCAGGAAGCTTTGATTTAAGTAATCAGCTTTAATCTTATTTTCCATTTGCATTTTTCTAGAGAAGGGTTGGTTGCCTCTTATTGGTTGGCAAATCTGAAACATGTTTATTTACAGCTTCATTTTATGCTTTTCTGCCAGTCAAGATGATATACTATGTCTTCATACCATTATTTCAGCCTAGCATGCATTTATTTAAATTTCATAATTGAACATTTTTATGTAAGATAATAATGAATGGAAAATATATTATTTACTAGATGATATTTAATACTTTATGTGTGATCATTGCTACATTTGAATGGAATTTAGAACTCCAAATGTATGAAATGTAACAATTGACTTTAATATTTAAAACTGTTTAAATATGCTTGATACGTAAGTGAAAAGCACATTTTTCAAACTAAATTTTGAACGAAGTAATTTATTAAATAATGAAAATACTATTTGTAGGTAGTGAATTTAATTGACTGTAATCTCCTTCAGAATTTCTGAACAAATAAAGCCCACCGTTTAACTCTTTATTAATACGCTGGGAAAAAAAAAGAAGAGCAAACATTCCTGATCTTTAAGCTCCAGATGGTTTCTCAAATTTGGATATGCTGAACTAGTTGAATAAATAAAATGAAAATGTATTCCCTCTTCAGTTTGAAGAGAATACAGATGTTAAATTTTGTGTTAGCTTTTCAGCAAATTTTGGTAGCCTGTTACTTCTGCTAGTTCGATAGCTTGAATTTTTAATTTAGGTAGTAAACAGCTAAGTACTACATTTGTTTGATTTAAAAGAGTTCAATAAATATATGAACAATATACCTTAATATAGGTGCCATCATTTTGAGTTTAAATAGGTTTTTTTTAGAACTAGATATGTTAATTTCAATGAAGAACTGCTGTAAACAATTTGATGTAAATTAAACTATTCGATACTCTTTGTTGTGGAGTGTTTTTTAATTTTTTTTTCCCTGCCCCAATTTCATATGATGCAAGTCGGAGTTGACAGGGATATTATGGCTTGAGGTAATGATGCTTCTGTCTGGCTTTGCTTGGGGAGGCCCTAGAGCTAATGTAGAGTTGCACGGCTGCACTTGGAGTCTAAATCTGTAAAAGTCCATCAAGTCCAGAACTCCACCAGGAGCCAGCTGAGAAAAAAGCATGAGAGAGAGGACATCATGCTGTGATTTGCAGCTCAGGGACTGCTAGTTTCAAAAGTAGTGTCTTCATTATTTACTGAGTCTTCGGGAACTTTTCTTCCAGTCCAGTCACTTTCTGAATCTATGCGGGTTTTTTGCACAGGATTCCAGAACTGGCAGGAGCTTGGTTTGAACCTGGCAAGGAATAAGCCTACTGTGTGATTCTTAAGGATCTGATTCAAGGGAGAGACATGCAGAGGAAGTTAAAAAATCAAGTGAACCCTCCTCCCCTATCCTGTCTGTGGATATCAAACCCTGGGCTTGTGGGAGGCACACGAGTCTGTCATTCAAATAATTCCATGTGCTGAAATTTGGCACCTGAATTGTGGCTTGTCTAAATATATAGTTAAAATCAAAATACAGTAGGTCCTCAGAGATGAAAATGAACAAAGAGGGAGAAAAGCCCAGAGTAACATCTTTTTCTGATCCAAATCAAATTGGATGTTCCTTATCATAACAGCTAACAAGATTCTTACAGACGTAAGTGAGCTATTTAAGTAGATGTTACCTTTGTAGGCACTGAATTTTCAGTAAATTTTTAGATATTAGTGGGACTCACATGACCTCATAGAGTGAGATTTGATAATGTTCGGATCTATGTGTTAAAGAAAATGTATTAAAGCTTTTGTGGTGTAAATTGCCTGAATGGCTCAAAATGTTTGCTATGCCCTCATCCAAAAGAAAAGACAATGGGTGAAGAAAACTGTTGTGAATCTTAGCATGAAAAGGCGTGAAAATCTATTTTCTTAAATAACCAAAATGCAAGGTAATTAATTTTTAATTTGTTGTTCATTTTCAACCCAATTTAATTTATGTAATTGTTTTCCATTTTGTTCCTAGGAGATTGAAAAGGCCTGGAAAATGGTGGATACAGCCTATGAAAAGGAACAGAAAGCGAAGGACACGATTAATTCACTGCAAGAGGAAATTGCGCGCCTAACTAACTTAGTGGAGCAAGGATCAGCACTATCCCTGGGACAGGAGTATAAGTACGTTTTCCCCATGGAGGGGGAAAGCCTGATATGATTTTCTGTCATTCTACACCTTGTTTAGCCATTTAGACACTAAAAAGACACTGGAAAACAGAGAGAGAAGTCTTTTCTGCCTTTTACTTTTCTCATGAGTGCACATTTATTGGTCTGTGTGTTTATGCAGTGAGCAAGTGCAGAATCAGGCTCTGAGTGAGTTCATTCAGCATTGGGTTAAGATGAGAGATCAAATAAAAATCAATATTATGCACTTTATCAGTATCTGTCATACTCTTTTATCTGACTAGCATTTCAACATGCTCTGTCTTTGAGAGTAGGATCTTGTCAATATTTTTAGGTATGATGGCAGCAGGGTCAAGTAGATAAGTCAAGGAAGCAGGAGAGTTGATTTCTCTTCTGCTCCCAGCTTTGTTATAAGGCATTATCACTGTCTATATTCTTGTTTGTATTTTATATTTATACATTTTCAAGACTATGTGTTTTTTTTACTGAATGCTTATGCAGCCACTAGCACAGAGGGACCTAGTCTCAGGTGGAGCCTCTAGCTGCTACAGTGTGCAAATAATAATGATCCTCAGGAGTTGCTCAAAAGCCCTCCAGAAACTAGTGTTTGTAGTATCAGGTCCTCAGACTGTGCTCATGCTGTAAGATTAAGTGTAAACTCAAAGAGGAGGTCAAGTATATTGATCCTATGACCTGTGCACTTTCTATCGAGATTGCTGATGGTGGGCCCAGCTGGTTCTGGCTTGAAATTTTCACAGTGCTTAACGTATTCATTTATATTATGCATTCAGGATATGTATGGGGCATGCTCGTCTCCCCATGCAAGTGTATCCAGGCTGCATAAACAAGACTTTTGTCTGTGAGCAAGGCCTTTAGTATGCTCAGACATTTCCCTGCCAAGGAATGTGCCAGCACATAAACCACCTGGATGCATGGGAAATCCACTCCTTCACCTTTTGGCCCTGAAATGTTCTGGACCTGGGTAACAGGTTTCCTTGGATCATAAAAGCTTGGTCATTAAGCCTTCCCCTAGTATAACTCTCCCTAAAGGCAGCTCTCTGTGGCTGCTTTTTGCATTTTCCTGAAGAGCCAGGAGCTGTTGCTTTGCCAAGACCTCACTCCTGCCATTTCCAGCTGCTGCCCAGCCTGCTGAGACCTGCCTACTTACAATTTCTTCTTAAATTTCCCTGTGTATTGCCCTCCAGTTCCATGCTTAAATACTCTGTCCAGTAACAAGGCCATGGGACTAGACAGCTCTTTGGGGTTGGGCTGAAAACCCTATAGTCTTTTAGAACTATAAGGCTGGTTTTTAAGGTTGAGCTTGAACCCACACTGCTTGGACTTTCAGATTATAAATGTGTCCAGTCAGGGAGTCTGTTTTATTCTCACGTTAGATGACTGGACGACAAACCCAGTTAGGTGCCCAGTCAGGTAAGCTGCAGAGACTGGTTACAACAATGTCACATTTTTGGTCCCCAAGTAATTTTGCAGTGGGCAGAGAAGAAGGAATTTTGTTCCCTGTTACCTTTTTGGGAAATTGAAGGTTTCTTCAGACCCATGAGGATGTGATATAGCAAGAAAGAGTGATTTATTGGACGAGGTTAGCTTTTAAAGCTGCCTATGTTGACAGTGACTACGATCACAGTAGATAAGAGCATATAATTCAATTGACCAGCAAAGTCTTAATCCAAGAGGAGTTTTAAATGAAAAAAAATTACTTTTAAACTCCTGTTTCTCACAAAAGATCTTGCCCTGGCATAGGAGGAAGAACAGAAAGGGCCTGTGACACTGCTTGACTATTATTTCCTTGCTTCCAGTATCCGGGATTTGCTAAAACTTAAGGAAGAGATAACAAAGGAGCGAGACCAACTCTTGTCAGAGGTCGTGAAGTTACGTCAAAGTCTAACTCAAGCCACAGAGCAGCAGCAGGATGCAGAGAGGGCAAAAAACGAGGCAGATCAATCCATTATGCAGGTCTGTATGGACCACCAGGTGGTGATTTTAGGCTTTGTCCCGAACCATTCTCCACTCTTGCAATTGATTTCTATTGACTAGTATGCTACTACCTGTTCTTTCACATCTCAAACATTTTCAGGAGTGCTCAGAAAGGAGTCTGTTGTGAATAATTTTTACATTTTTCTCTACTTCTAGGCTATGTCCTTTGCAAAGTGTATTGTCATGTACCAGCTGCTTCCATAGCTTCCCAATACCCTGAATGAGGCCAAGGCTTTTTTGCCTGAATCATAGTTATCTTTCATACTGGAGATGTATTTCTTTTTCTGCATTGTAAATCCTTATGCCTCCAAAGAACCACTTAGAACATACACCTGGAATGGAGATCCTAGGTTCGTTGCTGTTGGCAGTGGTTGTCATATGATGCCATACCATCGTTTTTAAGAATGTATCAAATTTTGACTTAAAAGCTAATTAGGCTATTTTCTCTCCTACTGCTTATGGGAAACTTTTCCAGAACCTCACTTTTCTAATGGTTAGAGACCTCCTACTTTCTTCTTCATGCTGATTCCTGACTACTGTTTTTCAGCTTAAATAATTTTTCACCTCACCAGTGTCTGTAGAGAGCAGTCATATTCCATCTCAGCTTTACTTTTTTTGTCTCCTCTTTAAATTAGGTTCCCTGTTTTTCTGACCATCTGAGTAGTCAGTTCTTTACTGATCAATATGTATAGCTTCCTTTAAATGTGGGTAGCAGTTAGAGATACAGAAAACTGACGATCAATAGGATACTCACTGAATGGAGAGAAAGTAGAAAAGGATGGAAGATGGGATACAGAATTCTGATACATCAGAATATAAAAACATAACAATGAGGAATAAAAGAATTTAAAGCAAAATATAAGTAGGAGCTGGAGCAAGACAACAGGAGAAAGGAAAAGCAGAAAAGAACACTTAAACAAAGAACAGAGAAGAGATGGAAGCAGCATTTAGCTTACAGTTTTTTATTAATCACAAATAGGAAAGTAATAATCAGCCTATGTTTCATGCACAGAACTCTTTTCTGTTTCTAAAGCAGATGGTTGGGAATGTATTACAAGAGAATATAAACCTCTGCTTTTCTGACAGCATTGTGGGCATGGGAGAAAAAAGAGAGGATTGAAACTCCCGTCAAAACTCATTGAATCTTGTCAGCCTTAATCTTGTGGTACTCACTTCATCAGCCCTTAAATTTACGGGATTGTTACAGCGTTTGTAGCGACCTCCCATTCTCCCAGTATGAAATTATTCTCCACTTCAGTCTGCTTAAATGACAATGTCTTTTTGAAGATCCTGTTGAAGACCCAGTCAGTTCTGGCAACTTTTCATCTTTGGGCTCAGAGGGAAAGGAATCTTTAGGCAAAGAACATCTTTCAATTGCTGGTCCCTGGCTGAACTGAATATTTCCATGTGGATCACTCCCCTGTGTCTCCTCTCTGCTGATTCTGCTCCATCACATTTTTGGGGAGGGAGAGAGCAGAAGTCACAAGACAGTCTATTAAATATGAGAGAAAGCTCCTCTTTCAAAGTTCATGCAGAGGAACTTTGAGAGCAGAAAGATTGAAAGCAGTTGTGAAAATGAACACTGGTCTGACATCTCTCTCTTTCCTTTACTATCTGTGTAATAAGTGTTTCTGCTGGTGAGATAGAAAAATCAAAATAAAAATCCTTGCAATACAACATCAAGCCCAAATTAATTTTAATGCTGCATTCAGAAAGTACCACTTTACAAGTAACTTACAATGGAAAATACATCGTGCCACTGCATCTCCAGAGGAATGTTTTTATGTCTGAACTGTATTAGGCCCTTCTGTGTGGGTGAACTGACTGGTGCTTAACAAATTCTTTTCATCAATAAATAGGGTCCCTCATGCAGGATTTTTTGTTCAGCCACTAGGCAACATATTTACTTCTGAGAAGATCTGGTATATTCCATGTAGTAGTGGGTACTGCAGTATAGAAGATGTTGTCTTCAAAATCAAGCATAGTGGAAGGAGAGGTGAGAGGCCTTGTTTTCCTGAATAAAAAGCAGCAGAACTTAAAATTTTGTCTTTTCTATTATTATAGCTTCAGCAAGAAATCCAGCTGCATCAGAATGAGGCATCACGAGAGGCTCGAAAGAAGGAAAAAATGGAGAAGGAGCTGAAAAATTTTCTCGCTGAAATGGATAACAAGCAAGCTGAGATCAAGAATTTACAGCAACATATACAGAGGAACAAAGAGGAACAACTGAAAATGGAACAGCATCTAAAAGAGCAGAAGGTAGGGTACATGGCACACTGTATTCATCAGGTCTGATTAGGGTCAGATGTCAAAAKAAAAAGAAAATGGATTTTCCTGAAGGGAGAGGGAGGGAGATTATTTTAAGTCAACAAATTTTAATAAATATTTATTTTTATATAAATATTACTTTACTAATAAATAAATATGCAAAGCTTGCTGACAGATTTCAGATAGATTTCCTCACAGAAATTGGTAGTGGATCACAATGATATTGTTAGAGATCATCTTGAAAAGATCACAACAAATGAGACAAAGTGAAGAGCATGGATGATCTAATGATAGTAACAGGAGACTGCCAGGTTGGACTTCTGACGTGTATTGCCAGTTTTGCCACTGATTCACTATAGTGGCATTGGTAAAGTTATTTTACCTCTGACCCCTTCTTTCTTCTCTGTCACAATAATTTTTATCTACCTCTCAAGCTTGTGGAAGAGTTTCTATGAAAGGGCAGAGAACTGTCTTTGTAAACCTTTTTGATTGATTTCCCCCACTCTGTTTCTAAAAACTGTATCTGGAAATGTCCTAACATAGTGTTCTGCAAGTGTTTGAATTTTCAGGTTTTCAGTCCATTTCCCCTGACTTTGAGAAACTCTCAGAGAAGCAATTTCAGTAAATGGCAGGGGAGATCTCATCACTGTAAAACAGTCCTACCTCAAGGGAAACTTCTTTGGGAGTTGTGTGTATCTTGTAAATTTATGACTTTTACGGCTTTTTCTTCCCTTCAGGTCCCTGAATTTGTGAAGGTAGATACAATTTTTTGTCAACATAGAGTCTTAGTAAAATATTTCACATAAAGAGATACAGAGAAGACTTGATTATTTCTCTGAATATCACTGATTGGATGCAGCTTTTGAGGGCAGCTCCATGATCTGCCAGGACAATCACATTATTTTTAAATAGGATATCTGCAATTCCTGGTTCTGTTCCATTCTTCCTCCTCCTCTCTATAGTCCCTTTCAACCTTTCTAAGTGCAGATTTTAGGGGCATTCAATTGTCCAAACTATACTGGAAACCAATAGTTCACATTAAGTGCTGTGCCTAGGCTAATTAACCAGACTACTGCACTGTCTTTGTTGCCTGTGCTGGCTCGAAGGTGTCTGCGGAGGCCCTGCATTGTCTTTTGCAAAAAGTCTGCCCAAAACACTGTCTACCCAACTGTGCAAGAGTCAGAGTACACATCTGCAAGAGAAGGTGACTCAGCTACTGCAATGTCGTTGGGTTATTGTTTCTCAGCTGAATTGTAGCTGGCTGTGATGCCTGCTCTTATTTCACTGAAATTTCTAATGAAGTATCCTTGCATGACAGTGAAGATGGTTTGATACTACAGGCTTCATCCTGCCCATGTCCAAGTCTCACTAAAGAATCGCCTGGAACACAGTGTTATCCTGACATTTGCAACACAAGAAACAGTATTCCTTGTTTTTACATTGTCTTTGCTTCTGCATGCATTCAGAAGGAGATTCCATTTCTCTTCCTTTAATGTTTGTTAAGGGCATAGCACATATTGACTTCAACAGTTTATCACACATTAATGCTTGAAGTGAAAAATATGGTGATTGTTCTTCCGTCACTTATGGAGTAATATCTGTTAGGGGAAGTCCCATCAAGCYGGAGAAAAGACTGGCAGCTCCAGTATTGAAGTATATATTCTCCATAGAAACCATGAAACTGCTGTTCCGGGCTTTTGACTGAAGACAAGTTAGAGAGGAAAATGGTTGTGTCCTGGTCTCAGCAAACCATGTACCCAGAGAAATGCTATCAGCATATTAATGTAGGATTTGCTTGCTAAGAAACAGAGCTCCCCTGCCCTCTGCTGATTGAAGTAATTTGAATCTCATACTCATTTTCAGTAATTATATGTAGCAAGTTGTTGTGTTATGTGATGCTTGCCAAACGCCTAACAAGTAGTAAAATATTTATCTACCACCTGCAAGAGAGACCTGCTAGGCTCGAAGAAAAAAAATGACACTGGCTGTGTTATTCATTAGAAATTATCATTTCCCCTAGTCAATATGAACATGTATCATATTTCACATTAGTAATTTCATCAGCAATAAAGAGTGGTTTTTAAGCAGACAACAATCTGTAGCAGCTTTTGTCTCCTGGGGAGATGGAGGGTTCTGTCTTCATGTATATGTAGATATTGTAATGAGATTAAAAAGAATTAATAGGATTGTTCTTTAATCTAACAGGTCTTGAATGAAAGAGCTGGTAAGGAACTTGAGCAATGTCAGATGAGAAATGATAAACTCATGCAAGAGTGCGAGCAGCACAGCGTGATGTTTGAAGAGGTGATGCAGGACATCCAGCAGAAGACAGCAGAACTGAAAGTAAGTACCAGAAGGTGCATGCATCCTATCAGCCGTATCACTCTGACAGCAGTCTTACCACGTGGGACAGGGGTGACCTCAGTTCTTGTACTGATAGTTCCCTATAGGTAGTTTTGGGGGAAATCTGAGGATTTTTTAGGAATAGATCTGGCTGTCACTGTATGTCATTCTTTCTGTAGCAGTACCTGGTGCAGTCTCCAACCCCATCACCTGACAGTGTAGCACCTGTCCTGCTGGAAGAGCTGTGTTTCATCAAACACATAAATCAAAATGCTCAACACATTGTGTTCGTAAACCATGCATGGTACTTTTGACAAGCATAAGGTCGTTTTTTGATTGTGAGATCTTCAGATAAGAGCAATGACATTCTTTCTTACAGTGATTACATAACCAGAATGTTGTCAAAACCTGTTGAAAAATGTTAATAAATTATAAGGACAGTGTCCTGGATAGCTTCCACTGAAGTGAGTTGCTTCCAACACTAAAATTTTCCCCCTACAGTATCGGTAGGGGAAGTTAAATGTAAGTAACCAAGATGGTGTTTACTTTCTGATCTAAATGGTTTTCTTGCCTGACTTCACATTGTTTAACAGTTGTTTTGTACCACTGAGAAGCAGGTGAGATTCAGTTGGGGAAGGATTAAATGATTCCTGTATATGCTTTTTAGGGTACTTTGAGAGCATTTGTGATAAAGGGTAATGTATAAGTGTTAGATGTTATTACTCAGTCTACCATATCTTGCATTTTGTATCATCATTGGGGTTAAAACACTAAACATTAGAAAATTCAGGTAGAAAATTATTATCTTATCAAGGTTTAGACAAATATAACCAATTCATCTAAAGAAAAAGGTTGTTTGCCAGTAGAGAGCTTTTTTTTTTTTAAATGGGAACTGTTAGTCAGAATGATAAAAACTAACCACTGACAGATTAAAAGCTCAGTTCATAACTAATATAACACAGAAGATTCTGATTTGGATTCTTAACAGGTTGTATGGTAGAAGCTTGTTTTCTGTTGTATTTTGTTAGGCAGACTGGAGGATATTTTTCTTGCCTATTTGAGAAACAAATTACTGTCTTTTCCAGGTTATCTTCTGGTTTTATCATTACTTGCAGCAGTACCATCACTGTTTAAAACTTTACGATGTGTTCAAATGTGACTTACATTTGGGGGTCTAGAGTGTCATAAGGAGGATTTTGATTCTATGATCTTATCCTAACTTCAAGAAAAGTTGATGGAACTTGTAGAGTCATGCACACAGACTTCTGGGAACAAAAAAATAGAAGATACTGCGCAGCTAGTAATTAAGCAAATTGCTAAAACTTCTAAGAGCCGCAGTCATGGTCTGAGATGCCCTCTTTGTAGGCGCTATGCTTGCAGTTTCATCCTGCAGCATGCTGAGTGCCTCACCTATGGTGTTGGGCAACCCGAACTGTGAAAGCATTCATAAATCTCTTGAAAGTTATTGTTGGTAAGAATTGAGGAGATTCACATTTTCCCAGAGGATACTCGCATAGAAGGATTCACCATCTTACAGAATCAGTATCTGAGGCTGTAAGTGGAACACTGTAGTCTGTGATGGCTGTAAAACCTAACAGTGGCACTGAATTGTATGAGGGAGTTATATTTACTTCTTAAAAGGAAAGAGACAAATTTCTATTGTGATTATTGTGTTATGTTTCCTGGTAACAAGTTCCTTAATTTTTATGCAGTGTTTTGATTGATTATTTTCTCCTCTGATTGTATAGCAAATGAGACGAACTCTTACATTTTGCTTTTTCTTTAAAAGGTTTATAAAGGTTATAAAAGAGATGGGGATGACAGATACCTGCTATTAGGGACGTGCAACCAGACCACACTACAGATGTCTTTCTCATCACAGTCATCCCTGATACTTCAAAGGAAATTAGAGCTGCTCGTGTTTAATCTGCAGGACTAATTGGGTAGTGCTGTGTGAGGTTTGCAGCTGGGGATTCTTTATTGATCATCTTCAGGCCTAAAGCATAAGATTTGATTATCATTTTCCTTGCCCTAGCTGGCTTTGTTTAAATTATTTTTAATATTGTTCAATTAGCTAATTATCTTCTCTCCGGCAACCCACAACACTTATACCTTTGCTTCCTGAATTTCATGGAATACGTATATACCAAGTACAGAGGCATTTTCTTTCTGTGGATACTTTCTCTCCCCTTTACTTGTTGCTGTTCTGTAGGCCAGAGATGATGAAGTGACTCAGATGCGCCTTGAAATTTCAAAGCTGAATAAAGTAAGAGATGTTCTCCAGAATAAGCTGCGTGTTGCAGAGGAGCAAAAAGTTGATGCAGGACATGAAAGAAACACCCTGAAAAATCAAATATCTGGACTGGAGAGAGGTAGGTGCCTAGCTGATGGATGGATCTGACTTCTGATTTGTAATTTATTCATTCAGGGTACATCCTCCTTTTAGGATCATTCTCCTGTAGTGTCTAGTATGAGACTATATAAATCACAGTTGGAATCTACAGCAATATTTAAAAAACCTTATAGGGTTACAGAATTTTCATAATGTAGCATATGTGGGGTGAAAATGTAACAGACATAACTGAACTTTGTGGTGTGCCAATTTGTGCCATGTCACATAGAGAGTCATCCCCAATGCACCTTCATTGCTCCTGCACTGACTCGTGAGAGAGAAGCAATCTCAGAGCTTACTGAAATCAAACATGGTTCGGACACACTTTTTTTCCTGATGTATTCTGCGGAATAGTTACAGCCTGGAAATGAATATGTGCAAACGAGCTGATAAACTTAATTCTGGTATGCTTAGGATTTCAGTGGTCAGTGTGGATACTAGAGCTGTCCAAGTATTGACTTTGACTTGCTAGCAGATCTGGAAAACTTTAAGAAGGAACTTTCAACGTTTTTGCTAAATGGAAATTTTGGAAGAAAATGCCTTGGGACTAACAAAATATTTTGTTTAACTTTAAAAAACAACTTTTGGGGTATTTTTTAGCTTTTAAAAATTACCACTTTTTTTTTTACTTTAAAATGCAAATAAATTTCAAAATAAAATATGCTTTGAAATAAAAATAGACACATTTTCAAAGTGATTTTCAGAAAAAACAGTTTTATGATTTTTTTTTTTTTGCTAAAATAATATTATGAAGTTTGCAAAACATTTGAGTTGATGAGACTTCACTTTCTGAGGCAGAAAAAACCCCTTTGCTAGAAACTTCATCTAGTGCAAGTTGATATACACTGGCATAAATGCCTGTCCCTGCTCTCCCTTGTTTCTAGATTGTGTAGCTTGTGTCCTGAAGAGACTGCATGTATGAGATATGAATCCTTCCATATAACTATTTATGGGAAGTTGTGTCTGTTTTTCATGCATCTCTGTGAGGGTGGAAGAGCTTTCCCACAAGTGTTTTGCTAGCACTGCTTAAGGTCACGCTCATTACTAGAAAGGAGAGAGGAACTTGGGAAATTCAGATCTGTACTGGAATGCCTGAGAATGGCTACTAATAACATGTCTTCACAATATTTGACATACCTTAGCACTCCAATGTACTGCATTTCGTGAGTTGCAGTTTTAGTGTAGCAGGTTTTAATTAATTTTAAAATATAGTGAAAATACATATCTCTTCAATTTTTAATATCTTTTTAATAGTATATGTCCAGTGTTAATCTTGACCCATAACAAGTAGTTTTAACTCCACTGAAGCCAGTAGAATGTCACTGCTTCAAAGGAGAACTGGATTTCACATAGAAGGATTAGAATAATTCTGAAAGTCCCTGTCTTTGAAAGTGCCTCAGTTTTTGGATGCTTGTATTGAAGCTTCTTTAAAGGCTCTGATTTTCAGTGTGCTCCATGATTTCTGAAAATACAACTTCTTTGTGGTATCTTGGTTTGAACACCCAAATACAATAAATCCTCATACCATTAATTACTGTGCCTGAGTCCTTCTAAGTTCTTCTCAGTACCCAAATAAGTATTCACATTGCAAAACCTGGTCACAGCTAATTGAACTGTTGATGTAATGTTAAGGCTTTTTAAAAAGTCCCCTAAGTTGTTTCTACATTTTCAGCAGCTGTAGAGTTTGAACCCGTGATTTATTCTCTTTCCTCCTTTTCTCTAGAGTTGGAGGCTGCCAAAAAGCAGGCGGAGATTGACAAGAAAGCTATAGATGAGCTTGTCAGGGAAAGGGATATGCTAAGCAAGGTGAGCTTGCATCGGTAATACTGGTAAACAAATCTCACGGCTTGAGAATGAAATATCTGTAGTTTAAACACTCTCAGCGACACAGAAATGTTGTAGAATAAATAACATTAAGTAAAGCATTCAGATTTCCTTAATCAGATGCTTACAGTGCTTCTTTTCTGTGCATTGAAATAGTGTTAGTACCCATAAACACACAAAAGATTTCTAAGTTTTAACAAAGAAACTGTCAGAGAGTTAAAAAATGCTACATGTGTTCACCTTTATTGCAAACCCATTATTTGATATCCAAAGAGTTCACTACATCTGTGCTTTTACACTCTGTAGCATATGAAGTTTAATATTAATCTAGGCAAACTAAGTCTTTGCTAGTAAAAGAACAAACCAAAATGTTGATGTACCATGTAGCAGCTTGGCAGGCTGTGTTAATACTAATCCTTGCTTTTAGGTCCATTTCTCATACTCATCATTTTCCACCAGCCCAAGGTTCTCGTACTATAGGATAGCGTCTCATGTTTATGCACATTCCTGAAGTGTAATCTAGTAAATTCAATGCTAAAAGATGATTTCTGAGGTGCTTTACTTGGTATAGATTCACTGTCCTGTGTCTTGACTCTAGCAGAGGCTCAGATTTGGCAGGTAACAAATACTTGTTTTGCATAGGGAAAGAAATTTCAAAGTGGGACCAGAAGGCTGATTTTGTAAAGATGATATCTTGGTGTTTTCTGTTTAATCCTTATGCATAATTTTAAACCAAGCTTGGTTAATTTACAGTTTGAACTTGCTATTTAGGACATGAGAAGGAAGAGTATTTGGCTTTATTATTTGTTTTACTGGCTATTGACATGCTTTACAATCTAAATGCCTTAAAGGTGGTAAGGTTTTTCCAGTCATTAGTTATATCCACTTGTAAACAATCCTATCAATTTTTTTTGTGATGCAGACACTAGTGTTTTAACCTCAAATCAGAAAAAGCACTATTTAGCAGCTCTGTTAGAGATTTTTTTTAAATCAGATTTGAGGCTCAGGTATTTCAACTGAACAAATTAGATAAGGGGTAATAACACTGGGAAGTCCATAATCCACTTAGACAGTGGCATGTTTTTGTCATAGTGGTGGCAGTGTTGCCTTTCCAGCTCAAGAGTCATTATTTTGTATTCCCTGTAGAACTTGGTCAAGGCTACCAGTGCCACTCAGAAGCAGATAAATCTGGTGAAGCTCCATGAACAGTCAAAGAAGAACTTGCAAGAAGAAATCCAAAATTATAAGAATGAAGCTCAGAAACAAAGGAAGATTATTTACCAACTGGAGAAGGAGAGAGATTGTTTCATCAATGAAACCAGTGAGCTCAAACAGAAGGTAGGAACAGCTTTTTCTGCAAGTGTCTTTCCTGTCTTACTCTCAAAACTGTTAAGATGATATATTTATTTCCTAACGTGCAAGTGGGAAGAAGCTTAGATCAGTGGTTTTCACCCAGTTTACAAAGATTTCTTCTTGTCAGTGCATACTGCCTGCTACTGTTTCAGGTCTCTCTGGGGGAACCTCATCAATGGGTGTGTATTCTATGAGAGACTTGGAGTACAGCCATTTCAGCGATCATTTGGGAAGAGAAACTAGGGCTGGAGTTCAAACCAAGGCCTCTGACTTCTTATACTTGAGTCCAACAATTGAAACTCTCGTATGCAGTTGGAAATTACTCTTTGATTGTTCTGTCTTATCTGCAAAGGACCTTATCTTGCATACTACTGGTGTCCTCAAATTGAGGCCAGTGAGAGCTGACAGTGCTCAACACCTGTGTAAGAGACTTAGCATTTTGAAGGATTACTCCCAGTATGTGAAAACATCTGAACACGTTCAAACTAGTCTGCAAAACAGAAGTTTTTCAGCAACAGCTGCAGAGAAACTCTGCATAAAATTTGTGTTGCCTGCTGCCCATTATTATGTACAACTTTATTCCTGATGGTATACTCAGGAACATGGTTGTAACATGTTCCATTAATTGCTGAAGATCACATTGAAGGGACCTCCATGAAGTTCATTGATTTACTGGGGTTAGCTTTCAAGTTGTTTCAACCCACAAGTTATCATCTGCTATCTTTTCACTTTAAAATTATCCTTTCCAACTTCACGTGACCAGGGACTGTTAAATAATTTTTTGAACGGTATATGCTCCCTTGTCTGGAATACCTTTTGTCATTTCCTTGGAATAATATTCCACAAAAGTGAGATTTGTCTTTGTTGCAAAGTCATATTTTGCATCTTTCCCTCATAGTGCCTTTCTAACAGTAGAGATATGAGTTAAGAACATTGTAAACTAAGGCCAGGGAGTAATTTAATTCATAACACTCAGAACTACAAGGCTCTCACTTTCAGTTCTGATTAGGGTTGCTCACAATATTTTGAGGGTGAAAAATGACAAATGTTTGCTTGTTTACATTTTCTTTTTTTCCCCTGCCACTTTGGGTGCAAATTTTCTGTCACTTAGAAGGCAGAGACTCAGTAAATGTGTTATGACACTTCAGCTGTTTGTATAATGATGCCTGTGTTATGATTGCAAGTTCCCAAAGGACTTGCATGCTTCTGTGGTTGACTAAAGRGGCAATTCTTGACTCAGCTTGCAGGTGAAGAGCAGCAGGAGAGTTCTGAGCACAGGAGTGTGTGAGACAATAGTCTTGTCTCTGCAGACATTCCCTACATGAGATTACTCATTGTTTGGAAGGATAAGACAGGGCAAAGCACAGGGTAGAAGGAGGACATAGGATCAGGTTTATTATATCCACTAGGTAATATTTAGGTTCACTGTTTGACCTGTGCAGATGGGTAACTTGAGAAACTGTGGCAAAACTACAGGAGCCATTTCACAACTGGTGGGGAATGAGCTAATGATGGGCAGTAATCATATGGCYAGTCAATGCTCTTCCGTCACCTTTTACCATCAAGCCGGCTCTAAAGGAGCTAACTGCACACCTTCTGAACTGTGTAAGGGCTGGTAAAGAGCCAAACCCATCTAAGTCCAAAGACTTCTTGGAACTCCTGCAAGGCAGACAGAGCCATGCTGGCTCTGAAAGCTGTCTGGTTATTTACAGCTGGACAGAATCTATAGAGCTGCAGAATTCCTCTTTCAAAATCATCATTTACTGCTGAGTAACTGATGAAGAGTCAGCAAAGTTATATCCACAACAGTAAAAGATTATAGTGGTGAGAATTCACACTAAACTTGCTCTTCTAATTATTGGCCTGGCTGTATGCTCATTTCTACCATTTTTAAGCCAGTATCGCTTGTTAAATAGTCTTACTTCTAGATTAGCCAGCACAAATGAGAAAAAAAAAATGGCTCTTTGCTCTTTGTTGTGTAGCCTGTATTACTGAGCTACAAATGTTAGTAGAATTTTTCTTTTTGGAATTGAAATTCTTAGATTATGAAATCTTAGTTTCCCTGTGGAAGGTTTAGGCTGCTGAAGGGGAAGCAGTGAAGTATACCCTTCAGTCTCACTTGAAGTGTTCCCAGACTGAGCCTTACGAGAGGTCACAAAAACAGTCTCTAATATGTTGTTTTTTCAAAAAAAGCCATTTACAATGTTAAGTTTGCAGTTTAACAACATAGCCAGGAAAATTAAAAAACATATTTCCTTTTCTAAATTTGCATAATCTTTTGGAAAACCTAATGCTCAACAGGCATATCATTAAGACCATGGCAGCACTTCTCGGAGTGATTAATAAAGGTAAGCAAATAAGGACGCCACCATTACTGAGTTCTTGAGTAGGTTCGCTGAACTAAACAGGTAACCAACAGTAGATGGTAGTTAGGTGTATAGATAAAAAACTTGGAGGGTACAGAAGAAAACTATGAATATCTATACTTTCTGCTTAGCTTTGGCCCCTCATTGCCAAAGCTGAGAGGTGTAGTGTGCTATCCACTAAATCAGAATTGAGAATGCTTAGCCTTCCACAGGGCTCTGTTGGGAAACATTGCATGTATCATGTTTTCTGTATTTATAAGGGAGAATTAGTTGGGTTTAATAATTCCTGAAAAGCAGAGTCAGCATCCAGCCTGTGAGCACAACTCAGAAAATTTAGTCCACAAGCTTATTGCACTTACATTGTATCAAAACCAAGTAAAAGACTTACAAATGCAGTGACCTACTTTCAAATCTTGCTCCAGCCTACGATCACCATAGTGCAGATAGAAAACATGCCTTATTGATTTCTTTTCCCTGCTATTACTATTGACAGGTTGTTTTAGCAGAAAAGGAAAAGGCAAGAGTAGGTTATAAACTGGGACTGTGTTTTTGTATTGCATTGTAAGCAGTTCCTGGGACCCTCTGCAGTCAGCTACAAATGTGCTGTAATTGTATTCCTGCTACTGTAATAAAATTTTCTATATTTAGCTATCCCCTATATTCAAAGTTGGTTGGAGGTACCTGGTAGAATGATCAATTAATTAAGCTCCTGTCCCATAGTTAGACCTCATAAGGCTTTACTGCTAAGCAAGGGACAACATTGTCGACTGCAAACTTTGCAGTTATTGACTAATTGATGTAAACATTTTTTTTTATTCTTCTGCTTTGACATGYGAACATAAATCTTAGCTCAAACCACTACCTTCAAAAACAGAGTCAGGAGAACTGGGTATGAAATGCAGTTGTAAATGAACTTCTCTCCTGGATTTTGTCCATGTGATTCCTCAGCTTTTTCTTTAATGCTTGATCTTTTTCCCAGCTTTAAGGGTGGCATTGTTTTCTCCCCCGGACAGTGAACCTGAAAAATTATGTTCTTGATGTGTGTACTCCTTAGTTTTCTTTTTATTTCTTTTAATCTTCTTTCTTTGTAATGCTGGATTCTGTTTGAATACTGCTTGTTTGTGCTCCTCGGTTTTCAACTTTGTACAGCAGGAGGAAGGTTCTTACGTTTTAAAAAAATAATTTAGAAGCCCATTTAATGATTAGCAACAATTTGTATTTTTGCTCCTTTAACATACTAATTCTTATGTATTGTTATGGTGGTAACTGTTTAATAAAGATGTCTATAAAATTTTGTCTTTTTGTTTATTGATACTGCATGTGATCGTCTTCTTTCTACAGTCTACAATACTCCATTCTCTTTAGGAAATCTTCACATCACTATTTCTAATCCTTCATAGAAGCAACTAATGGTGATTACCTGCTTATTTAGATCAAGTGTCAGTTACATTAACTGAATTTCTTATTATTGTAATTATATATCAGCAGTTTGTGGTCATTAACAGTTTGTGATCATGTGTTCATTAAAAAAAAGTTTGGTTGTTAGAATATAGGGGTACATGCAGGGCTTCTTGGAAAAACATATGTGTTTTTATTCGTCTTATCATACAGCTTTGCTCTATAAATAACCTAAGGCTATTCTTGATGAAAGCTGTTTATGTTGATTTTATTGAACCCGCTCAGTGGCAATATTTTCAGTAACTTGTTTTTAAATTAAATATGTACACATCTATGAGTTTTAGTCTTGAACAAAACCTAGGTATCAGATTAAAATAAAATGTTGTCCCACATAAGCAATCCAGAAACATTAAACTTGTACTTGGACTGAAGTGATTTTTAGCTGTAGCTAAAACTTCTTATCACAGGGATTTGAACTTGCCATCTTAGAAGAAAATCACAAACTCTGTCCTATCTTTATAATCTTGTGATGATGGTTGAATCGTGTTCACTTCCTTCTTTCCACTCCAGGTCCTCCAGCACCTAAAAGATATTGAAATACGGGAAATGCAGATCTGTGACTATGAGAAGAAAATAGAAGAGTCTGCGATTAAATTAAAACAGCAACAAAACCGCTGCGAAGCTGTGAGAACAGAGAGGAACCTGTACAGTAAAAATCTGATTGAAGCTAAGGTAGGAGGATACGCTTTTCCTTGTGTTTCTCTCTGTTCTTGTTTTTTTTTTCCTGATCTAATTTTAATTTGTTAAAAGGAAAGCTCATTGGATAAATTGCAGAAGTGCTTTCTTCATTCCTGTGTGTTTTGGGGAAATGAATATTTTAGGTCCTTGACATTTTATCAGTTTGTATTTGGACTGAAAATAGGAGGCCACAGTCATCATGTGGCAATATCCCTGCTTCAAACCACACATAAAATCACAGTACACTGGAGCTATGGAATCATAAAACCCTATCAGAGAAGAAACTTTTTCCTTTCCATCCTGACTCCACTCTGTTTTGTCCCTTTAGGAGTTGTCTCCATGTATGGAAAATAGGGTATAAGGGGAATAAAATTGCCTCCTTAGTCCTGAACGCGTATGCACATTACTGTGAATCATGATTTAGAAAGCAGAGGGAACACTTTCCCAGCTGAACTGGAATTTTCTGACAGAACTTAACGCTTCCACCTTGCTTGTTCCTTTCAGGGAGCGTCATTTTCCTCAGATAATGATTCTTTCCATTCATAGCTCTTTCTTGGGAATCTCACTAACAATACTAGAGGAAGAGAACAGATCACTTAAGGATACATTCTGTCATTCTGATATAAAGATCTAAAATACTAAACAAATCCTATTGCAATTGGCAGAGATTGGGACCTTGGATAGCTGTGATTTACAGCTTTGGGTTATTTCAGAATAAGGATTTATAGCATAAACATATATAGTAGATTACAAATTTATACTCTGGTTTGAATAGGTAGGTGTTTTGCTTGAGAAGCAGATGTGAATGAACTGTCCAAGTTCCTATCCAGCTGTGTGCTGAATTTGATTAGGAATGAACCATTTTGCCATTTATGTAGGACTCTTTACTTGATCTTTGTCTCCCTCTCATCAGTGGATGCAGTGTTGGGATTCTTGCTGCTCCCGAACAATCTCTCAGGATAAATAAGGGTGAAAAATTGCAACACTAATGATTTTTTTTTTTTAATATACAACATAAATTTTCTAAATTATAAAGAACTGGCATCTATGTGCTGAGTTACAAAATGAAGCAATGAACTCATCAGCCATTTCATGTTTTGAATGTTATGTGGTGGTATATACAATGCTGTTTATGGTTCCAGTTGTTAGAGGCTGGTGTTTAGACTTTAATAGCTTATTAGGCTTACCATAGAACTTTTTTAGCAAGTCCTGTGTGAGAAGATAGCTGACCTCAAAAGATCTTGTGGCCAAGGCCATATTATTTGTAGCAGTGAAAAAATAGCCATTCATAGTTCAGTAATAGGTCAGACAGCCATGAAAGAAAAAAAAAAATAAGGAGGGTTGTGTTAAAAATTATGGTAAATTCATTTTCCTTTTGGGAAGTGAAACAAATTTGCACAAGTTTGTTTAGATAAAGCTAGATATAAGTATTTTTGGATTGCCTAATGTGGAAAGATGCCCTGTTGCCCACCTTGCTAGTGGTCTCCAGAGTACCATAATGTTCAGCTCAATAAAATCTCTTGGAAAAGACATGCTGGCAGTCTGTTAATATGAGATAAATATCTGATGCTTTATCCTTGGGGTTTCTTTTGGTGTTAGGAGCTCATTTGTTTAAGCAAGTTGATTAGGAGACCTATTTGCAAAAATTGTGTGTTCTTACTATTCTTCATTTAATACAGAATTATGAATGTATTTGGGTATATGTCTGGGCACCAGTTCTTAAAATATCTCTCATCTTTTACAATATTGAAGAGATATATAGGCTATTTAGCAAAGACAGCTTTTAATATGACTTTTGCATTCACAGGAGTGACTGAACATGCAAACAGGTAGGACCTAGTGGCATATTACTACATTTATTTCTGGTTCCAAATAAGTATGGAATCCACAGATTTTGTTTTTGAGGGCTGTCAGACTACTAATCGGTACTTTCTCAGTACTGTTTGTGAAGACTACCATGACTCAAGATCTTGCTTAGCTATGTTAAGCATTTCATGCAAGAAAACATCATTTGTCAAGTAAATCCACATCTATCGTGGACAGTGCTGAAAGACCTCTAAGCTACCCTGGTTTTGTACTGAAACAGAATGTATTCACGTGAAAGGTTATGGTGTCTTCTCTGTGAGGTGGCAGCCTCTGGCAGAGGAGTAATAGCTTCTAAAGCTACTTTCATTAGATCCAGAAGAGCATGTCTGTCTAAGCACTGAATTTATTAGCTTCCATTTCATGTCACAACATATGGCATCACTGCAATGAGTTGAAACAGTTTCTTAATTTTGTATGGGCAGGCACATCTGTGCTGTGAGTAGAAGTAGTCCTACTGACCTGATCTCTCTGCAGTGCTACCAGGCTTTTTGCTCTGTGTTTTGAGCTCAAAATATATGCTAAATATTCTCATATCACGGACTTCTCAATCTCTGAGCACACTGTTTTCCCCCTGGCACCTATGTGCAAGCTAGCACATAGGCAAAATGGAGATAAGCATTTCCTGTACACCCTTGCAGGCATATAGGTATCTGACTCATGGGTATGTTCATTTGCACAAAAACAGCTTCTCTCCAAACATTTGTGCTTAACTGCATGCAACCTTATTGAAAAACACATTACTAGAGGCATGAAAACAGATGGGTAGGATCAGAATCTTACTGATTTGGATTGACTGCTAGTTTTACCCTGTGTCCAGCACTTTAAATTAAATGGCTTATTATACTCATAATTGATGATCATTATTTTTGTCAATGTAACTTTTGAAGGCTTTTTTACTGCAATGTCATGCTGGCATAAACAAAAAATTGTCATTTAATGAAACTGTTTTGTTCTGTTGGATTAAAAAGTAATGTCTTGTGGTACATACGACAGATCTCTCAGGCACCGTGGTTACATTTTCCAACATCAAAATAGCCTGAATTCCCAAGCACAAAATTGCTCTTTTTTGATCCCTCTTTGTGATCACAATTCCTGTCCTGTTAGGATGAGATAGCAGAAATGAAGAAGAAACTGAAAACTGTGACACATCAGGTGGATCAGCTGAAAGAGGAGATCACAGACAAAGAAGCAGCCCTTGTGAAAGCACATCTAGAACATCAGCGAACAGAGAAGGAGAAGGAATCATTGAAAGTAAGAGCATTTACACATTATCCTTCTTGCAAAGTATGGTTTCTATGATTTCACAGACTGCATCACGTTCCTGGTCTGTGGTAGTTGTTTTGCTGTATTTTAATAAACTATTCTGTAATTGAAGCACAAGATCTCAGTACCCTTTAGAGGTATTAGTTACACAAATCTTCCGTGTATCTGACAAATTTAATCTCTGCCTATAATGATAATCAGAAAGGTCCTGGATTGTCTGTTGGAAGCTTTAAATCTCTTGGTGACTAAACATTTTTACTAAAAAGTTCCACTTTGCTTGCAGAAATGTGGATTTTGGGAATAGCCTGATTCTAACAAACTTTTAAATATAGACTCTTATAATTCAAGCTTTTCTTTTTAAAAATTTTTTTCTCTCTGCTTTTTTTAAGTGCAAACCCCATTATATTACACTTCACAATCTTGTATTTCTGTGTAACTAGCAAGCATTAGTCTTCTGGGAGTTAGGCAGTGCCTTTTAGTAAGTCCCTCTGCACAGAATGTTACTTTAATATTGTGGTATAAAGCAGTAAGAATCTGTTTTAAATCAAAGGAAATCTGAGCTTGAAGCTCTGGTTCTTCTTCTCAGCACTGGCTGCAGCCCATCCTTAGGTAAGCTATTAGATTTGTGGTGATATCTCAACCAATTTGCTGCATTCTCAAAAGATTTAAGGAGTCAGTGTCCACAGCAGCTTATTTTTTCTCTTCACTTAGCACTAGAAAAAAAAGAAAACCAGGAAACAAACAACACACCCCAAAAACAAAAGTCCTCTGCCACTTTCCACAATGTTTTCTTTTGTCAGTTTATTGCTGTGCTGCAATGACTCCTTGAGGTTTTTAGCCCCTCTCAGCACATTACAGTTATGACAAGGTGTCAATAGAGCTTTGTAAAAAGGTGATGGATTTGTGTTCTTATACCTGATCTGTCTCAGAGTTGTTCTATCAGTGATGGAGAAGTCAAACAGCGTCTCATTTCCTGCGTGCAGCTTTCTGCTTTAACTAGTTCCCAATTCTGTCTCATCACCTCAGAACTGTCTCCCATCCATTTGACAAACATATGATTGCTACATGGTTTACCGACTCAATTATTCACTAGCAAGTATGTCCATACACTGACATCACATTACTGACTAGCTTCAGGGCATTGTGGTCTTCTACCTGGGTATGTCTGCTGAATACTAAAGCAGAAGAGAATTCAAAGAGGGAGCTGACTGACACAGGCACAAAAGAACCCAATTATTTGTGTAGCAAGCCAGCTTCAATTTGTCCTCTTTGCGCTGAATGTGAAGGAAGCAAGCTGTTCCTGGGAAATCAGTTTAAGGAATGCGCTAAAGCATGGAGGACTGAGATTCATAGGACATAGGATTATACAGACATTAGATTTATGCTCGCCTCAGCTGGCATAAAGGTGTTAAAAATGTATAATCATAGTAAATGAAACAGAGGACACCTGATCCAAGCTCCGTTAAAGCCAGTACAATGCCATCTTTTGATTTCAGTGGCCTTCATACAGGCTTGTGGATCAGACTGGTTTGACAAAGCATCCGAATGTTGAAAAATATATATCTGAAAGCTGTAAGAATTATGGCCCTCCAGGTTTGAGCTGCTGTCAAGTACTTTTGTATATTTTTGTAGACGTTCATGCCTGCCTGTTTTTTTTTTTTTTAACATTTTCTAGAAATCTGAACGTAAAACCTCTGACTTCTTGTTGTTGTTTCAGCATTCTGTGTCCAGCCTCAGTTATACCTTTTATAAAACTTGTATTTTCCTCTGGAACAAACAAAAAAACCCTCTTCACTTACCCTAATATTTCAGAATCTAACCAAGAATTTGGTTTGAATTTGGTTTGAGAGGTTGGCATAGGTCCCATATAAATTATTCTTTCTTGCTGACTGTTCTTCCGTTCTTACAAACTGTCTGAACCAACTTGAAATGAGCTGTGCTGATTTACAGCAGTTTCAGACCTGACCATTTTTGTGCTTGCACAGTGACTGTGTTTATTCATTTCCTTTTCTGTTACCTAATGTACACAGACCCTCATACTGTAGTTTTTAGCATATTTAATCTAATTTAAAGTCCTGTTAGCTTGTGGGGCCTTTGTGTGGCTTAAAGTATTTGTGTTCTTTACTGTACAAGGCACTTCAGATTTATTTTAACTTAGTACATTCCAGTGAGGAGATTTGTTTTTATGAATGTTTGCTGCCAACGTCTAATACCACTTCTTGTTTACAACTCATATTTTTTCTGACATAAGGAGAACATAGAATTTTGATATATTAAAAAAATATTATCCAGCAATGCCAAATGCATGAGCAGTTTTACATTTGTAGGCAGCTTTTGCACAGTGTTGATTGCATTGCAATATGAAGTGGCTTGCATTTTTATTCGGCTGATGGATTCTGATGAACATCCAACACCGAGTAAGAGAGATGTGAGTGTTGCACATATGAGAAAATGAGAAATTTATTAAAGAAAATAAGAATGGAACAAGCTATTTTATTATGACAATGGAATTCTTTGTGTCTTAAATCAATGTTTTTGCAGGTGCAGCCTTCGTCACAGCCTCATTCTTTCAGCATTGGATGATGCTCTTTCTGAAAAGGCAGCTTGAACATCATCCTTTATAAGGGTCAGAGTTGTGGCAAAGTCTTTGAGTCAAGGCTTGAAAGTTTTCATATCTGTGAAAATGGACTGTAGTCAGCTAGTTCCATCTTGGCTTTAACTAATTGCCTAGCAATGATAGAAATTTCTAATAATCCAAGACGACTTTATTGGTTTTTATCTACACGCATGCCTTGAATTATAGAGTTCATGACAATAGGGTAGAATTATTGGGCAGATCCCAGCGTTTGTTTATGTTAGTGGTGTGCAATCAGTGTAACAATGCATTACTTCTCCTGCGCTTAGGGACAGCCCCTCTTTTCCCAGTCTTCCTCATCTACACATCCACTAAAAAAGCACTAAAGCTCTTTAATTTTGTTCTTCCGTGCCTGATTGCCATCTTTTCCACGAATTCTGGCTAGCCCGTTGATGCTAATTTGTGTTACATAGCATAGATTGTTGCCCTTTCCGGCAAGGTGAGCTATCCTTTCTCACATCCCAGCCTGACTTTGAATTTACGTCTGCTAGATTTTCATAACATAACAACTCCATTGAAAAGCTTTCCAAATATGACCTATTTAATTTTTTTTAAAATTTGTATTAAATGAGATGCCTCTGAATTACAATTTGAACCATTGTCATAAATAAAAATCCATCCAAATTTTTGTTGTGTATAACACAACAATATTAAAATACTCTCTACAACATTTCTTTATGGGTCTTGATGCTTGCTTGTCTTAATGATTTGTTCTCAAAAACTAACAAAATATGTACCTCTCAGGAAATGAAAAGAATGTATGAGATTTTATTAAAATCCTAACTCTTAATCCCAGGTTTATGTAATGGGAAGTTGTTATGAAGCACAGTTTACCTATATTCTTTAACTCCATCAGGCTGAACTGCTTAAGATGAAAAAACAGGCTCTGGAAACCAAACACTTTATAGAAAATCAGGAGGCAGAAGAGAGAAAACTCCTAAAAATCATTGCTGAAGCTGATGCTGAGAGGCTGAAGCAGAAGAAGGAATTTGACCAGGTAGGAATCTCTAATTTGGCTTTTCAAACACACTGCATTCTGTTCCCTCATTTGTCCAGTGTATTTTTAAGATATTTCCAAGATCCTCAGCTACTGTAAATGTGGTACTACTAAAGCTTTATAGTGCTGTTGAAACAAAATGTTAAGAAGATACTGAAGTGAATGGAATATGTAGTTTATACTATTCAGGTGACTGAACCCTGGGGAAACTATTAGGCCCTTGCCATATTTCTTTCACTAATAACAGTGAAACCTSTTAATGCACATGATTTTGACTGATGCAAATGTAGTCACGATACTTTGGGATTGTACTGAGAAACTGTAACTGAGATTATTGCTTTGCCCTGCATCCTTAGGTTATCAACGAGAGAGATATCCTAGGGTCCCAGCTTGTTCGGCGCAATGATGAAGTGGCTCTGCTCTATGAAAAGATAAAAATCCAGCAGTCCATCTTAAACAAGGGTGAAACCCAATACCGTCAGAGAATGGAAGACATCCGACTTCTCAAGCTGGAGATCAAAAAACTTCAGCGTGAGAAGGGGATACTTGGCAAGAGYGTGGCTAATGTGGAGGAGCTCAGGTAGAAAAACTGATTGAATACATTTCCATAGTGACTGCATCCATGATTCTGTGTTTGAGACAGAAAAGGTGTTTTATGCATGGTAAAGATTTGTGTCAACAAACAGTATACCTTGGAGAAGGGATTGTTTGGTTTGACCTCAAACACAAACTGGATTAAATTCACAAAACAATTTATCAGCAATCAAGAAAATTTAAAATATATGAAGGAGGAAAGGAGGAAAAAAGACATCGTGGCCAAAGTTGAAATAGTTTCCCTATTTCCCCTTGTACTGTGAGTTACTGCCTACACAATAAACTTGACAGACAGCAGCAGAAAAGGTGTGCATAGTTCAGTGAGCTACTTAGTGGTACCCAAGGCCTGAATTAGTGGAACTGCTTTTTATTAGGCAATCCACAGAGGATGGGGAACATTTGACATATTTATAACAGACCCCTGCACATTTTCAGAGTTCTCTCCTTCCAGATTTATATGTAGACTTGCTCTCTGAGAAAGATTTAGTTAAATTTTTATTGAAGGTTGTGTTTCTTTAAAACAGAAATTTAATAGCCCCAGCCTGATTTATCTCCTCCTTCTCTGGCTTAATGGTTCCCTTTTTTTTAACCCTACAGTATTATTTGAGGTGTATTCTTTGCTGATGGGAAACTATTGTCATTTTTTATAGAATGAGTCTTGGTTTGTAAGGAGAGGCAGCTATGTTTTTAGCAGATAACTGTCATACTAATTCTATGTAGCTACCACTGTTTTGGGTGAGATCTTTAGCTTAACTGTATCATTATAATTCCATGGCTTTCACTGGAGCAAATTAACTTCAATCCGCGATCTGTCCCATTGATTCCAGTGGAATTATGCCAGTTTGATTTGGTGTAACAGAAAAGAGAACTGGGCACAAAACATTAACAACTGCAGTTTTCATTGACTGACTGAAGACAGGAATAGGATTTGAACTTGCTGCCCAACTGCATTCAGCTGAAAATCTGTTACCGTATTGAAACTCAGTGAAGGTATTGAAGTATAGTGCGATGCATGCCATGATGGGTGGATCAATTCTTGCTAACTGCAGCAGCAATCACATACTTTAATGAAGTCCAAAACCATCATGAAAACTGCCTGTCGAAAGACTCCATTTATCACTTGTGCTGCTAATTAGCTTTCTTGATTTGCCAATTGGAGATGTGGGTTTTTTTCCTCTTCCATAACCTTGTCCAACCTCACAGTTAAAAAAAGACCTTTTTCTCTCTAGTGAGCTAAATGCAACTCTGAGCTTAGCAGGAAAAGATTCAGTGGGGAAGGAGGCACATGGTGACCCTCCACCCCCTTTCCCCTTGGAGAACTTACAGGATCCAGCCACCAAAGTGATAAGGGTTGGACCGTTGCAGAATGTGCCTTTCTTTTCCTGCCCCTCAACCCCCCCATCCCCACTGTAGGAGCGTAGCTGTCAAAGCATCTTGGGAGAGCCCAATTACTTTTAAATTGTGTAACAAATCACCCCTGAAATTCCTTGTGGAGAGGTAGTAACAGTAAAAGAAATCAAACTTTGGTTTTCTGAAGAACAGTGTCCATCATACTTAGATCCTAGAGTATGTTTTATTTACTGGATTGTGTGAGCCATGTAGATTTAAAACCTTCTTTCAAACACAAGCTGTCAAATTCAATACAGGGGTAACTGGGTATGACTCCATAACTGATTTGTAGGTTACTCTAGGTGAATTAACTGTCCTTCTGGCCTTAATGTACATGGGAAGATGTGGGCAGTGAGATCCAGTAGGCTGTGGAGTAGATGCCCCAGGAACTGATGAAAAGTCCCTTTTTTGAGCCATTCTTACTAAAGTGAGTGAAGAGATCTAACTGTTATCTTATGGTTCCACCTGTATAGTGGTATCGGTGTCGACTATTAATCACAAGAGTCACTTTGCCAGTGCTGTAGTACATGGGAGAATGGTTTGTTAATGTTAATGTTTATTAGTGCCTTGGTCACATTGATGTGGTTTTGGTGTGGTTTTTTTCTTTTTGTTTTATGCTGGTCTTAAGACAGGAGGTTCATCACATGCGGAAGGAACTATTAAGGGAACAGACTCGGTGCAAAGTTTTGGAAGAAGAACTGGAGAATCCCTTGAATGTTCACAGATGGAGAAAATTAGAGGTGATGTCTCAGCATTTCAAGTTCCCAAGGCCCATATTACCAAATCAGTGACACAGCACAAAGCCTATTTAGTTTACTGTTATGCAAATTATGCAGAGGGGCAGGCAGACTGAAATTTCCATAGTACCAGTGGAATGGTTAACTGCTGAATGGTTTCCTTGCACAATGCAATCAGTGTTATTTTTGTGTCACTTTCTCAATGAAAAATTGCAGAGGGATTTGTAAAGAGCCAGTCAAATGCTAAAGCGAATAAGAATGCATAAGGTGAATTTAGAAGGAGGTGATTCCTTAATATGGATGATGAGAAGGAGGATGATACAGGAAAGATACAATCTACCCTCACCAATTACGGAGATGTATATGGGAAGAAAGCCAGAATTAGAAAGGGTCATGGAACAGGTAGACTGGGGAATGGACAGACATGAAGTCAGAAGGTAAATTATGTCTGTAAGAAAAGGAAGAGGCCTCCACATAAACAGTGGGGAGCTCCCAAAGATAGCCATTCCAGGTAATGTGAATTCAACTATTACATAAACAGCAAATCTAAATTGTCACACTATTCGAACCCACAAAATGAAGGGGAAAAAATAGAAAAATCTGTCAAGCACAGACCAAACATATGAACATCAATTGGCATCACTGGGTATTTTCAAAGTAAGTCAGAGCCAGATGAGATTTCTCTGTTGGATGGATCTCTGATCTGATGCCAGCCTAGGTTGCGTAGCTGCTCTAATAATGAGTGGTAACATGCTAGTCCCTACAGAAGCAAAGCTGAATATTTTGGCTGTGCTTACTAGCATGATAGTTAATGTCTGATCTTTCCATGCTGAGCTTAAAGCTGAACAGTGTGCTTAGCTTTTGTCATGGAAGGGAGATAAAATGCAGGATACTGAACTAGGTTAAAGACATCTAGGTACAACCTTCAGCAGCACCTTGTAACAAAGGAAAATCAGGCCAGTCAAAACATCCAGTGTTGGGAAAATGAATGTATGAATAGACTGATAGTGGGAAATGACATTTTTCCATTCTAGGTCACTGGTTTGTATTTGGAACACAGAAAGGCCAGCAGATGGCAAGATCCGTATGAAATAATCCTGATGGGGTTTTGGTTCAATTCCTAATGAACAAACACCCTCATATCACTACACTTGTCACAAATTGGCACCATGTTTGGGCAGTGCTATAAAAAAATCAAGGACTGAGTGGGTCATGGGGACTGAACTACTTTTTAGCCTGGTTTCTCAGCAGATGATGTTGTGTTGTGAGCACTACATGCGTATCTGTGTTAGTGTCCCAGTTACACTTGAATTGATTAATCAATTTAGATAAAATCAGACACAGGATTAAGAGCCATGAGATACCAAGTTCCTTATAAGCTCAAGCAAATATGTATCGAGCGGGACTTTATTGGAGCCTTTACTGCAGCATGAAGTTAATCCTTATGAGCCACCAGAGACACCACATGAGAGAGGAGAAACCACATGGGAGAGAGATGTTGTGAATCCCCAAGTGAGGAAAAGCTTCAGTCAGACTTTGCTCCTCATTAAAGGATCCAACAAGAAGATACAAAGTGGTGGGAGAGTAAGCTTTGCTGGCTGCTTCTCACAGAATTATTTGTTTGCTCCTTAGAGCTTCCTCCAGATGCAATCTGTGACAAAAGCATGAAAAGGGAAGAAGGAGAGACATGTACTAGCTCCTGGCCTTAACTTCTCAACCTGTTTCAAAAGACTGTATTGCAGTTACTTTTTCTTTTGTTCAAGAGAAAAATCTTCCTCTCCTTAAAACTCAGTTGACACTGAGTTCTTAAAACAGTGGGAAGTACTTGCACTGCTCTTCATATGTCAGTGGGCAGTTTCAGTTTCTGCTAAAAATGATATACTAACCTCCTTTTCCTTCCCTGCCACTATTGGTGTTTCTACCAATCTTTGTTGGTTTGGGGGTTAAGCTCTGAAGGACTCCTATTTATATTAGTTGTTTTGAGGAGGATTGATGAGGGTAATAGTGTTAAACACGAACATGCCCCAACTGATCTTCAAGAGCCAGATTCGAGTTTCAGACATGCTTGTATAAATGCCATTTAAAAAAGTGCCAACACCATCCCCCCCACCCCCATTTTATATTTGTCACTTTTGGACACTTAGATATTACGGTTTTCATTTGCAAGCAAGAAACACTAACTTGTTCTAATGTATAGTATTTGAGACTGCTTTGCTCTTGTCTAGGCCAGTGACCCAAGTACCTATGAGCTGATTCAGAAAATACAGAGACTACAGAAGCAGCTTATCAGCAAGACTGGTGAAGTGATAGAGAAAGAATTGCTCCTTCAGGTACTGCAGCATCATTATTTTGTTGTATCTTATTAACATATTTGACTTACCCTGCATTCTCTGTCTGCTCAGATGTGCTTCCTGAATGTTATTTAGATGCATGACTTTGAATTTCTTTTGCATGCCCCTTAGATAGCTTTAGGTGGCAGCACTAACTCACTGAAAGAAAACAAATAGCATCTGATTAGTTGATTTTTATATCCTGGTTACTGATACCTGGACAACTCTGGAAAATAAAATTAAATGTTTGCTTTAGTTTATTCATCTCATAGATTAGTCTTCAAGTCAGTGTTAGACTTTTGGAAAGGCTTTTTTGTCCTTTTAAACATGCCTGTTATGACCAGGACATGAAGGAAAATCCTTGTTTGATTCCATTTGTGCTTAGCTTGGCTTTTGACAGAAGGAATCCTCCAGAGTTTGTGTGATTTAGATATGTTGCTGTCTGGGCCATGTTTGACTTCAAGGTTTTTGTGCTGAACTTTGCCAAAAAGTAATTTTTGTGATAGCTTATCTTTTTTTAGTGGTATCAGATGTCCCTTAACCCCAGTGATACCAGCAAGATTTATGTTGTAGAATCAAGGAAAGACTATATTCCTGCAGTGCAAACATTGCTATCAAATATAACAAAAAAGGACTGTCTTTAGGCTTCAACCATAGGCGTAAAACTGGGAAATCTGTCTCCTTCTCTCTGGTGACTGTAGGGATAGCTACAGTTTGCCAGCTCTAGGTATGATTTTAACATCTTGGTCTTAAATACCCTAATAGTCTTGATACCTATGTTGGGTATCACTCAATGGAGAGTAGAATGTGACCTGAATCTCCTTCTGTCTTGAGAAGAAGCTCAGCTGATGTTATCAAGGCAGGGTTTGTCTCTCTCTCTCTTTATTGTTTTGTAGGAAAAAATAGATCTGCAATTTCATTTTAAGGTAATGTATGGTGTATTATGCCTTTGCTTGGAAAAACGTAATCTTTGTTGCATAGCACTGAAATGCTGTCAGTGAAATAGTTTTAGCTTATACAAAATGTAACAAAAGTAGCTTCAAATTTGCTGTGCTTTACCCATGCGCAAACCCAATTTGTTAGATTTTGACATAATCTCTATTATGTATCTTGCTTCATCCTTAGTGTGCTCCCATTTAGCTATTATCCTTATTTAGAAGTGAAGAACTGAGATATAGAGGTACTAAGTTGCCTGTCTAATAAAATCTTTGAAATAATAGGTATTTGAGCCTACGTGACTATACTAGCCATTGGCACAATCTTTCTGTCTCCGCAGCAATCCTTCTTTGGCAACTCTACATTTTTTTTATTATTTTCCTAGATTTAAGTCAGAGTTTGGCTATATGAAATTTAATTATTATATCTAGAATTGTTAATGAGATCCTTTGCGTCCTTAATTCAGGCACCAATTTCCTGTGCAACAATGCTGAAATGAAGGTCTCCTTCAGTGAGATTGATGGTAAAGAAAAGGCCAAAAGTACCACACTCCATATTCTATTCAAGGCTTCACCATCAACATTTCTGAGCTATTCTCTGGTTTGCCACAGTGTTTTTGAGTCCTCCGCAATGACTGAAATAGGGCTTTTTCATAGCAGGGCATGGGTAAGAAGAGGTAACCAGAGATGGAGGACAACCCCCAGCTCATTTCCTCAAAGGGCTGTATGTCCTACTGGTCCTTGGCATAGGGCTCACAAGCTAAGTGTACTAGCTCAGCTTCTTCTGCTGAGTGTCTGGATAACCTTGTACGCATCATTTTATTGTTCTTTGGACTGGTTTTCCTGTATACGTGTAACATGGTATGATGATAATATCTGTTTGGTGAAGTGCTCTGATACTCAGTAAAGCAAAATGCTCGATAATAACTTATGAAACTGATGCTATCATGTTCCAAACTCCTCTGGTGAAGGAGCGAGCCTGAGGAACACCTCCAGCAGAAGGAAATGAAGGGAGAGCAGTAATGTTAACTTTCTGGAGGGAGCCGAGCTGTACGCACCAGGAGGGTTGCTTCACCAGGCCCCCTTCTGGGCAGTGTATTCTTATTCAGTAGAGAGTATAGGGTTTGATCCTGACTGAAATTTACCATCATGGGAAACAGCAGCAATTTAGTTCCCATTTCTGGAATTTTTAATTTTTGTCCTCTCAGTATAATTCATCTTGCTTAGTGAGTTTGCTGTCTGGTCAATATAACAGCCAGTGTATAGGGCACTGCTCCCCCATAAGGTCTGATAATTCCTTTTTCTTTTTTTTTTTCTTTTTTTCAATCCTGGTAAATCCCTTCATGCTTAAAGGCATTCAACATCTTTTTTTTATGGGCCTCTCCTGAAGTCAGCTCAGTTCAGTTCAGTCAGTCTCTGCTCATTTGCAGGATCGGGGGAATTGCTGAGGACTTGGCCGGTGCCCGGCTGGCTAACGTGCCCTGTACTCAGAGTCAGAGACTGTGGGAGCTGAGGGATACAAAAGGGTTTTCCCCGTGTTGTGTTTGCTTGTGTAAGTCACACCTCCTCACTCCCAGTCGTCCTCATCCGCGTCTTGCCCTGTGACAAGGGCATAGCCATTGTGTGTATCTGCTTTAAAATGATCTTAATCTCTTGCTTGCCATACATAACCGTTTTTGTGTGTGTGTGGCCATCATGCTGGCAAATAGGATATTTGTTGAAGGTGAAGCTTGCGAGTATCTGTGTGTATGATTTCTGTGTGTGCGTATTATGTAACTTAAATTCCCTCACATCAAAGCATAGTAATAAAACGGAGTGCAAAAAACTATGTGGATTGAATATTGAGTGTTAAAAACACCTTTGGAATTTAGAAATAACCGACGTCTGGAAATGGTTGAGCCCAGTGTCAGCAACCTGCAGTTTGATTTGTAGGGTATTCGCCTTGCTGCATCCTCATGCACAACCATAATATTTGTATAAGGAAAAAAAAGAATTCCATTTGTATTGTATGCACTGTAGTTCTGTCTTCTGACTGTTACTTTTTTTTTTTTTTTTTTTTTGCAAATGGTCTTTTAAATAAAAGCTGGTTTATGCAGGGAACAATGTTTCAGGATGAGCTGGATATATAAATGGAAATTTTTGCTAAGTAAGGATCACAGTATATAGATTCATGTAGAAAAGCATCTGCTTACTTTACCTGCTCCTGATGTGTATTTGATCATATCCTTTTTATTAGCTTTTTCACTATTTCTCACCTGTTAGTTCTTTAAAAGTGATGCAGCTGTAAAAGCATGCTACAATCCATGCTATGTGATTAAAAGAATGATTCGCTATGTTTCAGTCAGAAAATTTTGATTGCTGACAGTACAGGAATAACCCAGCTTGACTCTAAAATTTCATACAAAAATATTTTTCTTAACCTGTCAGCAGGGCACATTTTTTGTATCAGACATTTACTGAGAGGTATTGAATATGCAATATGGTGAATGTTGGTTTTTTTAGAATGACTTTTCAGAGTTGAACACTTTAATAAAGGTGTAGAAAGATGTCCCATGTTTTAGAAATTATTAAACTGTTTTCTTGTTTCTGATCTATCTGTGCCCTGTGGCCACAGCATTTTGGGTTATAAACTATCAGCTCTCATACACCAAATAAGTGTGGACATCCTGAGACTTTGAAGAGTAGCTGCAAAGCAGGCAGTCATACTTTCTCCTTTAACTCAGGCATTCTCACAGTTGTGAGCTGCTGTGCTGGTGAAAAATGCTGTCTTAAAAATTAAATCCAAAACCAAGGTTTTGAATACTTACAGTCAATAAAAATACAATGGCATTTTTGCCAAACATAGGAAATGTTACTTCAGGGTTAGCCAACTTCCATGTTTGAGTCATTACCTTCCTTCTGAATTTGTGCAGTTGAAAGATACAGCATTTTTTGGTTCTTTTCTAAACCGTTGAGTAATTCTGCAGGGCTTTGTGGAGAAATATGTTGTGTGTTAACCAAGGGATTTCAGTGATGGGTGAAGGTCTTTGTGAACACAAGTGGTATGAGCAAAATGTGTTGTATAGACATAAGGTATAATTATTAATAAACAGAAGTGCTCTGCTGATCAAATCCCAACTGCAAAAAAACTATGTGCTCACTTTGTATGTGGGGCAAATCCCTCACGTGACTGAAGCTCTGCTGCTCTACTGCATACTGAACAGTGATGTGGTAAACTTGCAATGTAATGTATTACCTTGTTAGGATTATGATTAGTGTGGTTTTAGGAACTTATTCCATTAAAAGTGAATTATGCACTGCTTTATTTATTTCAAATTTAGTTCTTCCTCTTCAGAGTGAGCTCCTCTAATTTGATTTTATGTCTGACTGAGCGGAATTTTATTCAGCTGCACGTCTTGGAATGGATAACAGTGGGAAAGTTCACATTATATGTGAGTTACCTCTGTTGCCAGTCATCCCAGAAGATAGTTCATAAATGTAAAAGAGAGAGATGTGCAACCAAGATTATTTGTGGAGGGAGGCAAAGGCAAATGTGCCTCATTTAAGCCTCGCATGTAGTAGTGAAAGTATTGTTCTTCTGTACATATATATTTTTAATCGCTATTGTTTTAAGTTGTCAACAATCACAGACCAGGACTGGGCAGTCAGAATGTGATGCTTCCAGGCTGTTAACATCTTGAGCTCATAGTTTCAAAGAGTGCAAGGGCAAAAGGCATGATTAGCTCACATATCTGACTCAGAGATTACAGCCAGGTAACACCCACATGTCCTTGTACTGAGCCAAGTTTTGAGCTAAGTTTCAATCCCCCCAAAGAACTGACGGTCCCACTGACAGAGAGTAGGAGGAGCAGAGGGGATGCTGCTGTCTCCAGTATAAATCAGCGGAGTTTATTTCAGGAATTCTAAGATACAGGGAGGAGAAAGCGAAAGGGACTTTCTCTGTGATCTTGGGTAGGTTACTTAGCTTTTACATGCCTCACATCAAGTAAAAAAGCAATAAAATAATTTCCACTCTTATAGTGGTGTGTGAATGAATATATTAGACACATGACTAAATTCAGTAGTAACCATAGCTAGCTAAACACTCAAAATAGGCAGATGTTTTATTTCATTTGTGCTAACTTGGTAGTAGAGTTGTTCTATCCAATTTAAGGTTCTTGTTGCTATAGTGTCTGAACATATACGTAACCATCTTTATTTCTCAGAGCTGGTACTGTAGTTTCATAAAGAAATCTGCGTTAGAACAGTGTGTTACCATGTGGGTTTATGCAGGCTGGCAGCTACTGAAATCAAAGTTTTCTCCCAGCTAATGGAGGAGCTTTGGGATTTGCTTCCATGTATTTGTTATACAAAAATTTTCTGCCCGTTTATTATCTAAAATACTGTTTTTTTCAATCTTGTATCATTTTTTTCATCCCTGTTCATGAGAGCCTAGTCCTCTTGAAAATAATTTCTTTTCCTAGCTTGGCAGTTTCATGAAGCATGCTTCTGCTACGTTCTTCATTGCTCTTACAGTGCTCATGTAGCTTCCATTCTACAGCATGTAATACAGAAAAGTGTGCCTAAATGCCCAGTAAGAGATTTTCTTATTAGAGAGACTGCTAGCGAAAATAGGAGAATACACTCCTTTTACCTGCCTTTATTTTGGTATTCTTAAGGCCCAGTTCAGTTTTATTTTAGGGATTATCTGTATATCTTCAAAATGGCTGAGATTTACTTTACCCTCTCAAGTTTGGCATTTATATATTTTTGGTGCCGAGTATAGATTCTACTTGGATTTGAGAGTATAACCTACTTACATGTTACATGTAGGATAGATAGTCTAAATTGGGGATTTTTTTGGCAGAATTGTCTATTTTCATAGAAATAACTGCAATTCACTTCAGGAAACTAATGACTCTAGAATCCCTAAGAGTCTCTTTTGACCTGCCCATTATTGTTTCTCTGTCATCTTGCCTTTAGAGAGATTTTAGCAGAGATAGCTTGGGAGAGTGCTTTGTGCGCACTGAAACTTACAGGTGAGCTGCAAAATCCACTGCCAAAATACAGTCCTTTCTTTACTGCTCCTTTATCATTTATATATAAAGTCAGCCTTTTGAAGGTATTTTTCCATTTGAAAATGAAAAGGGAAATTTTCTTTTTGGCTTTTTATACTTTACTAGGACTTGGCTCTTTTCTATAGCTCTATTTCCTGGAGGATTTGACTTCCTCTGGAAACACGAGATTAATGCCCTATCTTGTGGCTGAAGCTAGCGGTTCTCTCAGCCCTCAATTAAAGGGGTGAGTATATTGAGCTTTAGGCCTTTTCTATGCTTAAAAGTACCATTCCTACTGGCAAAAAAGTCACTTTTCTGATTTAGCTTATACCAGCCCTTGAATGGCAAAAGACTTTCTTGCCAGTATAATTGCATCTAATTGCATAGCCAGTAGCTGGCATAGCCATGTCAGCACAAAGAAATCGCACCACTAGCTGAGAAAGCTAAGCTGGCAAAACTTCTAACCATTGATCAAATGGTTCCTGACATGGAAAAAAAAAGCGGAAAAATGCTTTGCTGTCCTTATAAAAACCTAAGCACTGTTATGCATCTTAAGGAAGAGTAGAGACAAAACAGTACCTGGTAGAGTGTGGTTTTTGAGTTTATGACTCCAGTTTTAAGTTGGTGGCCAGAATTTAAAGGAATTTATATTGGAATATAGAAATGAGAAATACAGTAAGGACTCAGGCCCAACATTTTCTTTTTGATTTTCAACTGGGTATGAATCATAAAAAAAATAAGTTTACTTCCCCAGTGCCATGCAGAATTAGGCACTGGTGTGTCAAAGGCATACTGTAAGAATTGCCTTGATTTAGAACTGGAGTCTGAAGAGAATCTCTGTTCTTTATTTCAAATGAAAAAATAATGTATTCCCATGAACTCTGGATGTAACCCAGTTCTAACTAGTGATGAACAAAAAATATCTAATTATCAGCACAATTTTGATGCACAACAGTCTACTGAGTTAATGCCATCAAATTAATTTCAGTCCAGTGCCTTGAATCTGATTTGAACTGGAGTCTCCAGTGCAGTATGAAGTGACATATGGAGGTACTTAATGCATTGAGTTATCCTTCAGGACTACTTTTTCAGGTTCTTTCCTTCTTGTGCCATCCTTTTATTTTTCTTTTGTTGTGCTTGAAATGTCCATTGCYGAGCTAGGGCTTTGATTGGGGATTTTAACTTTGACTGTAAGTAGAAATGTTTTGTATTTTAGTATTGGTGTTAAGTTAAGGGTTTGGTGTCTTTTAGTGATTCTATGCCTGGCATATGAGTTCTCCATGCAATTAGAATTTCTCTAGTGCCTTTTGTTCTCCACTGATATTATTTTTCCATTTATTTATTTATTTATTTATTTTTAAACTGATTATCTATCCAGTAGGGTTCTGTGAGTAGGGTAGAACCACTAGGACTGAGCAAATTGTAGAATCATTGTGTTCATTCTCGGTGCAACTTACCTGGGCTCGTATGCAATCCTGTGATGATGTAATAAGTAATCACATCTCATAAACAGGAAAGCTAAAAGTCACCTGTGTGACGGTCTATTGAGGGTCTACATATCTACCTGAAAGTTTTGTGTAAGCCTTAAGAATTTAATAGGGATTTGAGGGATGTTCTGTTCTTGCCCTAGCTCTCCTCAGAAAGGAGTTGATTTCTATTTCTGCATATTTTGAATACGCTTCTTGGTGCATTAGTTTATTTTAGCCCTTCTAATCTCAGTCCATCTAGAATTAGAAGATGTTCTATTCTATAGAAACTTACAGCATGATAAACTGCTCTTAAAAACACACTGACATTTACATTCTTTCCCTCCTCCCACATATGTTGCAATTCAAATGGAAGAGAATGAAGTCTTCCCAGGAAAATAGCCCTTTTAGTTTTTTTGTTTAGGGTCTGTTTGTTTAAACAGAGTTTTGAAAAAACAGACAGAAAATGTGCTGATCACTTTAATTTTATCAGGTGAAGATAATCAGCTGCTTTCTAGAGTAGGAAAATAGTTTTCCAATAAAAACAATGCAAAATTTTCTGGCACTGGGAAATGGGAAGCAAAGCAAATTACTTAGCGATCAAACAAAACATTTTTGGTGAAGAATTTTTTTAGTGGAAGAGTTTAATTTTTACTGAATCTTTGTGGAACTACATTGCCCTCATAAACAGACAGATTTCCCATGATAAATGGTTTTGGACAGAAGCAAGGTGCAAATTTATTTGAGAAATTAGAAGAAAACAGATCAAAATAACTTCTAGGGATCTGCACCATTTTTAGCTGCTCTAATGGTGTTTTAGTCAGAAATATTCAGATGCCATTTACAAAGATGAGGAAGTTGCAGGTGGAGTAAAAATCTTTTAGGGTTTATAGGTGGCAAATGTACATGAATGCATAATCTGTTTTTAAAGTTTTTTAGGAGAATTGATATATTTACTTGAGTTTGAGCTTGAAAGAGAACTCTAGTGGGTCATCAGATGTCATCCCTCCACATCATGCAAGATTGATTTAATTACATAAATACAACCCTTGATAGATGAATGCCAAGTATAGATTTGTTTCCTGCATTCTAATACAAGTAGACCCAGTCCATGAATTTTAGCATGCGAGAGAGAGATTGTTGGCTTCAAGTATACCATGGTTTATGGTTGTGACTTTTCTCCCACGCTCCTAACCTGCTGCTGTAGTCTAGCCCTGGTGTTTCTGAAAAGCAAGGAGCAGATATATTGGCTTATCAGCATGGTGGTCCTGGGAGCTTGGGAGACTGGCTTTCATTTCTGTGTATGTTCCAGGAGTTTTAGTGAATTTTGGCAATTCATGTAGCAACTCTTTGTGTCCAGACCCTTTTGTAGAATGAGAAGAGGATCACTGCCCTGGCTGGAAGCAGTACTTCAGCATAAGTACATTAAAGATTTAACAGCATTCAGATACTGAAAGGAGGAGGCCATGTAAGTACCCAAGGTACATCAATGTTATCTGTAATCTGCATCAGAAAAGCAAAAACAGTGATCACCAAAGTATTTTATTCAGATGCGTTACATCTGGTTTGAACCCAGAAATCCTGAGCATGGATAACTTGTGTCATTAGGCTTAAAATATTTTGCAAAATGACCATTCCTAAAGTTCTTACTTGGTCAAAATTGCCATTAGCTTAATCGATAGTTTGCTAGAATAAAGCCAGTGTAAAAAGTTCAGGAATTGTTCCAGTAAATAACAAATAACTGAAAACAAACTTGTTTACTCCTCATTCCTGTATTCAGTATCTGGGAAAGAAATAAATATGCTGCGCACCCTAGGATAAAGTATATTAATCAACCGGCTATCTTGTTAAGGGAAAGTAAATGACTCGCTGTGCTGACTGAATACATTGCAATGCACAAACTTCGCAGTGCTGTTAGCAATCCGATACTGATTGTCAGCCATCCAGAAGCTGCTAGAGGAGTTAAAATACCGGAGGAGTGCAACAGCAGTGTAGCAATACATTCACAAGCGCATATTATGTAGTGTGGCCCAGAGCCAGCTGCAAATCTTTATTATTCAGGTGTACCCTTTGGCAAGCGTTCTTCCATTGAGGCAAGGGTATTCTGCTCCTCCCTCAGCAGCAAGATATGGACAATCTACAGCATCCCATTCAGTGATGGATTATTATTTTGTATGATAGTTGCAACAACAAAACCCAACAAAAAAGACATTCCACAGGGACAGACGAGATTTTATCTATTTTGGATCACTTATTTTCATTCTTATAGGAGTGTGAATGGTACTGTTGTTGAGGAAACACATGCAGAAAGATGCAGCAGTGTTAAGACTGCTTTGGGGCAGTTAGGGGCAGGCAGTTAGAGTCACTGTGGTGGTGTTTTTTTTTTTTAAAAAGGTAGGTTAAAGTTTGGACACATGAGGACCCAAAGAGGTGTAGAAATAACCCCTTCCTCATTCTTGACTCTGAGACAGCCAGACACGAGCTGCCGAGTGCACAGGAGCCATGAACCCCGCGTAGGGAGACTCTCTGCCAAGTAGGGTGCGTCAGTCAGCCAGTTGCTCCACATCCTCTAGGCTCAGATGTAGCTGTAATCTTAAACAGGGGATGGCACACTTGGGCACAGCAGTTGTTTTTATGTGAACATTAGGATTTGCTCTCTTTCCCCTTCTTTTAGGCCTGTTTCTGTTTCTTTGCATTTTAAGAAGCAGGCAGGGCGAGCTGAAACAGGACTCCTGGAACGATAGCAGAGGGTCAGCTCTAATTACAGTGAGTCTGAAGGAAGCCATATATTAAAACATTAATGATTTCAGAATTGCTGTGTATGTTTCTTAGATGCAGTGTTATTTCTTAATAGGTTCCAAAGTGTAACAGGAGACCACTCTTTCTTCCCTGAGGTACTTGGCATATGCAGGGAAACTCTGCTATCCTGTCAGAAAGATGTATGTAGGCTTTACTGCCTTGTTAGATAGGTATTTGTAGGTTTAAGTGGTGGCTTGACTTTGAGACAGCTGTTCAGAGGTAGCAATTCCAGAACACCAAAGGACTTGAAGCTAACCGCTCTCATCTTTCAGGGAAATCTAAGGATCTAAGTTAAGCAGAGATGTAGGTGCCTAACTTACAGATAGGTATTTCTAGAAGCAGCTCTGCAGTTTCTCTGACCCTTCGAGGTCATCTGTCAGATCAGTCAGAAGTGAGAGCAGAAGCTGGGTCTGCTGGGAATCCCCATCCCAAGCCTCCACCTGCAGGAACATCTAGTCATTAACAGCAGAGGTGTCATAATTCTCCTTTGATTCATCTGGTATTTTAAAAATCTAAATGGCTATTGAAGAGCTAAAATACATGCTGTTACACTGACATTAAAATACAGAGGTTTTAAGTCAAATAATCTACATTTGAAGAAAAGACTTTTTTTTTTTTTTTTGGCTCGAAACCCTGTATATAGTAATTAGCCAGTAAAAGGTTCCCCATTGTTTGCTTTGTAGGCTTATTCACTTAGAATATTTAGATTCTTTATTGATGAGATTTGTATCAACTTCTGAATCTCCCCCAGAACACTTTAAGACAAGCCACTACTAGAATATGAAACAAAGGTTTGTTTAGAGCTCTCTTCAGTCCAACTGTCAAGCTGCAGGCACTGTGGAAATAGCTGGAATATTTACATCAATCCATGCCATGTCAAGGGTAATTCTCGCCTTCAAGAAACAGCTCACTTTTCTTTTGTGTATATATATATGTGCATGTGTGTTCCTGTTTGCACATATAGAAGAACAGGGGATAATTAATTGATCATCTTCTGCAACGTAAAGTATAAACACTGTGATTAAATGAGCTACTATGATTAATGATTTTATAAACCCTTGTGTAATGTCAATAGTAAAAAGGGAATTGCAGCTGTTATTTCAGCAAGAGGCATCCATGCCATTTTCTTCTGATAGATTGTTATCCTTGTGTCTCAGAGTTCAGAAGTTGACAGGAGAGGAGGATACATAACCTATTTGTTTGTCCATTGAACCCCCCCCACCCCTCCCACCCCCCCACCCCTGTTTTCCCAAACACTTCCTAAGAAAGATACAATGTTTCCAGTACCTAGCAATGATAATAAAAATAATAAGTTGCAATTGCACTTTAGCTGGAAATGTTTGTACTTTGTTATTGCTGGAAGATGGTAATAATGCAGCATTCAGCTCTTATGTTGCAAAAAAGAGTCAAGGGTGAAGACCTTAGAAGATGCTCCAAGGTGTTTTTCCTCTCTCATTAAGCTGTTTTGAAAATGCCAGTCAATTCGGTGCAGTGTGCTCTGTGCCAAAGGAAACAGGTTTGCTCTTGAGAAGCACTAATAACAACTGGAGGGATAAGTCATAAGACAGGTTTAATTTAAATCCATCTAGAGGGGTGCGAATTTCACCAAAGACAGGGAAATGATTCCAGCCTTTCCTTCAAGTTGGTGGCAGCGTTTTAACAAGAAAACCCCAAGTGTCTCATGCAGTATTAGTGTGGCCATGTTGTGAAAGGACTTCAGTGCCTTGTTCCAAACCTGAGTTAATTTGCCCAATAAAAAACCTCCACAGTTAAAGGAGGGTCTACATGACGATGAAAATACAAGCTGTTCTAGGGAGCTGCATGCTTGCAAAGGTGTCTACTGATGGATGTGGAATAGACAAGAAAGAGCAGGAGCTTTTGAAAAGTGTTTATTGAGAAAGTTTATACTGCACATTTCTCACAGTGCTGGAGGCAACTTTCTTCAATTGTTATAAACTTTGTGAAGGTTACTGTATGCTAATTTTTTCTACACCTCATAAAACTTTTAATCATAGATGTTCTGAGCCAACAGCTACCCTATTAGGTATACACATGCACACAAATAAGCGTGCAGCTTATACAGGTAAAATGACTATGACTAGATATGTATGTCTATGTATGTATTTAATTCATATTTCAGTGTCCTGTTTAACACTTTTGAAAATGAATCACAACCCCTTAAGGATGCTCTGCTGCTGCATGGCTTCGTAAACAAAATGGCTCTGGAGTTCAGCATAGCACTGACATTTTGGTTATAATGCCAATAAACAAGAAACCCCCCATGGCACGTTGATTGACTTGTTTTCCTCACCAAAGCCACGAGGAACTGTACTGTGCTTACAGTTACTGTGTTGCTTTCTCCGCCTTACTAATCAAAATAAGAATTTTTAGCTAGGTTAAATGTTTTGGGGTTTGCCACTGTATACTACGTTGCGCACTTTTGCTCTACATCTTTATCTTGTTGGGTTTTTTTCTTTAGCTCAATTGCTGCAGACAGGAGCTAACATAAATGAAATTTGCTCTGAGTCAAAGGGTTTGGGATTTTTTGTGTGTAGGTTTTTTTAATAATTTGCATGATAGAAAGCTTTTGGTGCACAATAGGATTTTTGTGGGTCTGGTGGAGAAGGTTGATGGTGTGCTGCTATGCCAGGTAAATTTGTTGAATTATCTACTTGGAAAGACAAGCTGATAAAAACGAGGAAGCTGGGACTTATGGCCTATTTCTGCTGTGAATACATCTTCATTAAATGTGCGGTCATCCATCGTCTCTGACTCAGAATGATAACCTGGGCTAACTAACAAGATGGGTCATTTCAGGAGTTTCCTAGTGTCGTGGAGAGGGAGAAGATGATATAAAATGGAGTCTCATCTTTAGAGCTCATACCAGGTGCATTGGTCTATCCCAGCATTGCTGACTGCCTCCCACTCCTTGTCAAAGCAGTGAAGTGCCTTGGTGTCATTTTGGGAATGTGTCTGATGGGGCTGATGGTCCCTCTGGCAGGGAACAACGAGCAAATTGGGCTGTGCTGGTCAGCAGCAATAGCTTCTTTTGAAGTAAGATTGTGCTGGCTAAAGTGATTCTTCTTGCTGTAGACCGAGCAAAACTTGTGACCACCGAGTCCTAAAGAATCAACTGAATTTGCCAAACACCCGTCAGTCCTCTGCAGAAGAAAATTATTTTTTCTCAATTCACTGTAGAGCAAGCAGGCTAGGAGAACTCCAGATTCTGGCTGAGACAGCAGCTAGTTAAATTTAGGGGAAAACAACAATCCCCTCCCCCCCCCCCCCCCCCCCCCCCCCCCCCCCCCCTTTGAATTAATAGGCGACAGACCTAGGGATGCAGAAACATATTGTCATGGCCAAGCCTAAAGACAGATCTGTGGGCTCCTCAGAGCTCCCCTGGAAAACAAATCTAAGACAGGAAGGGCTGTTCTGAAAATAATGTGGAGTTTTATTTACACAATGTTTACAGCAGGTATTCACAGAGGTGCTGAAATTCTCTTTGGAATGCCCAAAATTTGACTGAAACCCTCAGTCTGAGTCTCCCAGTGTGCCCTACATACACAAAATGAATGTGCCCTCATGTCTCCACCATTGGCTTGGCTTAGTTTACGCCATAAACCAATGAAGCTGGTTGACATTACGGGCTCAGTCCTACAGTCAAACACCTGCTGAATTCCATGGGAATTATGCCATGGGAAGGATCACATAAAAAGCTTTGGTACTGGCCTAGATCTGATCTGAAGGGATGTACATTACTCTTACTGGTGAAGGCTTAACAGCATGGAGTTACAGAGAGATCTGATGGATCTTCCTTCACCTCCTCAAGAAGAAGAGTAGTGCCTTGCAGTGTGTTTGTGACTTTAAGTTTTTTTCATCTCAAGAACACGTAACTCTGGCAAGATGTATGCTGTGATTGCAGCCTGGCACGAGGACAGAGGGGAGCGTGAAGGGAGGCAGTTTGGGACAAGCCAAAGAAACCCATCTTACACATGCTATAATGGATTGGCTTATTCCTGCCCAATGGGTGTAGGATTTCAGGGAGCTTTTTCTCCAACGCCATCTGCGCAGCCACCAACAGAAATAAATGGAGTTTACTGACTTCTACTTCAGACAAAATAGTGTTAACTGACTTCCAGTAGGCACCAAATGGATCAGCTTACTGTCTTGTTTTTGAATTACTGCTACACTGCTGATCATCATTGCTGACTTATGATTTTCTTGTCAGTGTCAGGATACCTTCTCTCCATCTGGCCCCATTGGGTTCTCAGACATTTTAAGGAATGCACGTGCATTTTATTTGTTTCCAAAACAAAAAAGCAACATAGATCCATCTTCTGGGGGTTTTAATTTGTGCAGTACAACTGAAAGCTACTTCGAATACAACTCACACATCAGACAACCCTACAGGTCTTTCTGCATGTTCTATGCTGTATCTGATAGCTGGCTATTTATAAGATATCTGCATGTAATACACATTGCACAGCTTGTCTGTCCTTTGAATATAGCTAGAGTTTGTAGAAGCCAAAATTTTTCTTTATTATTTTGTGATGATTTTTTTTCCTGGTCATTCCTGATTTCTTATGTATAGAGATAAAAGTACCTGCTTTAAGAAATGCATTTTTGTTGGTAGTATCACATGTACCTTGTGACTGACTTAGATTTACTCTGGTGGTTCCTGTTTTAAAATTAATTGAAATTAATTGATTTTTTTTTTTCTGCATCCTGGGGTAAAATGTCTGAAATTATAGGCATGCCAACCTGTGAATATAAACTTTTTCTGATGAGGAAAGAAGTATCCAGGATTTTCTTTTAACGTTTTGCTGACATATGGTGCTTCTAACCCAGTGACAAATTAATTGACTAGATGTAAAAGAGATGGACAGCGCTTCGCAAGAAAGGACAGGATATGCATTATAAGACAGCTGGTTCTGCCTCTGTTGGATTATGGAGACAATATACATCGGACAGCTAACGAGTCTCTGTTGCATAAGATAGATTCTCCTTATAATAGAATTGCACGCTTTGTCTCTAAATGGGGTGATTATACACACCATTGCACAATGTTTGAAGAGCTTGGTTGGCCCTTGTAGAGGGTTAGGAGAGAAATAAATTGGAAAACAATTGCACATAAGACCTTCAATCCATCAACTGCTCCATATTTATCCAAATTACCATTACACTCTTCCAGAATACAAATCTGTGATACATTCAGGGGTGGAATGTTAATACTGACCGGCCAGATTTTGACAAGGCAGATTTTTCTTTTGCTGTTGTTTTTTTAACTTGCTGTTGTTTTCTTCCTGCTTCCTCAGGAAGAAAAGGTGGTAGTGGAAACCACTTGTAGTGACATAACAACTCTCTACTGAGAATGCATTCTCAATTTAATTTTTGCCACTATGCAAACTTCAGTCCGAGTTTCAGGAGGTTTTGATTTTTCCAGAGATAAATTGTGAACAACTTCATTTATAAGGAACTCTTCCTCAGTAATACTCAGAGTTTAAGGGCAATGCTTGCAAATGTAATTTATTATTTGAAGTGCTTCCATTTTTGGGTCCCAACTTGTGACCATTATAGTGTGTGGTTTTCAGAAAAACCTGAGGTCTAAAAACTCTGGACTCCTTATGCTCTTGAAAGCTAGAATTTTACATCTTCAAAATAACAAGCCACTTTTGAAAATCCTGGTTTAACCACTGAGCAAGGTGAAATGTAGCAATTCTAGGTGACGAGATGGCACCGTTTCCCATATCGACGGAAGAATTCTGTGGTAAGAGTTGTAGACAGAGCTTATAAAAAAGACAGCAAAAAGGGGTTTTGTCAAAGCCAGTGTAAATGATCACCTATCCTACCTCCTACTTGGCATTTTTGTCTTCTTCAGTTAAATCTTTTGTCTGCTAGTCCGACTTCCAGTCAAATAACCCTCCTTTTTAATTCCAGCTCTCCAGGTACCAGACAAGGATGGAATCTTGCAAAATAATGTTAAATAATAACAATCTTAGTCTGACAGGGTAGATACTAAAAATATTGTAATGTGCAAAGCTATGAAGGTGGCTTTGTTCAGTGCTTTATTCCTCAGACTAAAAACAAGTACATCCTTCAAAGCACAGTAGAAAGCAACCTTTCGGTACAGAAAGCTGAACGTGGGTCCATGGTGTGGTTTCTGTTCGGGCATGGCTATATCCAGTTCCCACAGGTATACTGTTCCAACACAAAGGAAGAGGAGACACATGACAAAGAGAAATTACTTGGTGGTAATTGTGCTAGTCATAGTTGTTGCCGTTTATACTTTCTTTCCCTTTCCCAGTGCCCCTGCAGTTAAACTGAAAGGTTATATATATGTGTGTGTGTGTGTGTACATGTGCTTTGCRGGATTTTCTCTGGAAGAAGTTACTCTTTTGTACAGTCCTCCCCTGACATTTCTATAGCCTCCTCACATCCTGTTGCGTGAAGCTATGAACCTTAATGTAAAGCAATGTGGCTCATAAGAAGAAAGATTGCAATAAGCACAGTTACTAGTCATTAATTTCCCACCCCTGGATACTTTTCCAGTGACTGTTTTATGTTCTCTGTGGTAAAGCTAGCTCACTGATGACAGTGTTTAAGAGTATTTCATTTGTGGTTCGAAGTAGCTGGATGTTTCTCTTAATGAGCTCTCCCACTGCTATGACAACAACTTTAAATACCTTATGGCTAGTGAGGAAAGACTGACACACAGGCAGATTTGTTTCTGCAAATGTCTTCCTGATTGAGTTGCATTTTTCAGTGAGGTAGGTTTCATCACAGGTTGCGCTGCTGCTATATTAGTTTTATAAGAGCTCTTCCTCTTGTCTTTTTCTTAGGAAAAGGAGAAACTGTATGTGGAATTGAAGCATGTCTTGGCCCGGCAGCCTGGGCCTGAAGCCGCACAACAGTTGCAGCTCTACCGGCACACTCTCCGAGAGAAGACTAAACAGCTGAAAGTAAGAGATGCCCTTTATCTCTGGCTGAGGGGCTGCCAGGACTGCAGAGTGACTTCACCAGTGATCCTGGGGAGTGAGGCTTCAGGAAGATTTTCAATGATCGGTGTGCATGCCTTAGTATATTAGATGAGGAAAAAAAAGATTAGTACTGCATCTCCCCAAGGGAGGACCAATAGCAGTAGAAGAACTTTTTGTCACATTATGCTAGCTAGTTTCATTAAAATAGAGGAAAAGTCTTATTAGAATATGAGTGTGCAACACAATGCTGTAAATGCTTTCTGTGTGTGGGCATTCTGGGACACCATCAGTTTTCCATTAAGCTTACTCTTCTTCCCTTTTCTTGAACTGTTAAGATCTTTAATAAGCAAATCAAAGCTATTTCATTTTYTTTTTAACAAACTAGTGGGAACATACAGAGAATCCAGTCTTAAATTCTTGTTATTTCTCTTGCAATGTGTACACATATATTAGACTTGCAACTTTTATAGGGATGACAGGAGTAGCCTGTCCTAACCCCTTGTCACTAGAAGGGAGGATTTCCTGGTTCTGAAGAAATCTTGTGGGAAACTTTGAAAGCGTGATATTAAAAAGTGATTCTTTGATAGAATAAGCTGATCTTCCCTTGTTCTTGCCTGCATAAAAGATCAGTCTCCCCAGGAGTTCATCTACTTCTACAGCTCCTCTCTCTGTTGAAGTCATCATCTCCTGTTCACTGCATCATAATCACGTCTATACTAACCATGAGGAAAAAAAATGCAGGAGCAGATGGACCCTTAGGAAACAAAGAGGCTGTTATGCAAATCTTAGCTTTCCATGGAGAAGAAAAACAATGTAGAAAATGTAAAATAGAAGCCAAAGTTTAGCTAAATTGAATGTGATTTGAAGTTTTCCATACGGTTCCCATTTGTTCTTAATGGAGTCAATTGCTACTGTGTATTTCAGGCACAGTACGCTGTAGCGTACTGACTTGCATGCCATTTTGTGGTGCCAGGTCAAGCTATTCTCCTTCTTAAAGAAGGAAAACACACTATGCATGCTCCTACTTATTTTAAAGTTTACTTATTCACGTGAAAGCAGTATTGTATTCATATTTACGCTGCCTGGTACTACTTTGCCTGTGTGGATTTAACTACTTCATGTAACAAAATGAATCCTTGTGAATAAAACCCATTGTTATTAAATAAATCCTGCTTTATTATTTTTTAAGACCTTCATTTTGGGTTTTCACACAGATTTGTGTCCCAGAACATTAAGAGCTAATGTATGTATGTGTTCATACCATTCCCATAATGCTTGAGGCATATTTCACATGTTTTACTGTGGTTAAATGGCATAGCCTTAATTTTGTAAATTGTCGTTAGGCGAGCAGAGGTGATCAGATGAAACAAAAAATAAGGTGTGGTCTAAAATGGTGATGTCTTATATCGTCAAATGTGAAAGGAAAAAGTGCTTGTGAAAGTCCTAACTTTTGTGTAAGTGAAATTAACATCTCCTGTTTTTGCTTTTTGCGTTTTGTTTGTTAGGTTTTGTCCTCAGAATTGAATATGTATGAATCACAGAGCCAAGAATACAAATATGAAATTGAGAGACTTGCCAATGAGCTTCTGAATGTGAAAAAGAAGTATCTGGCTCAGAAACGCAAGGAACAACAGGCCAAGTATGGGAAAACAACAGTTTTGTCTACACAACTTTCCGCATAAACCAGATTTTTTTTAGATCCTGCTTTAGCCTTTTGATCAGAATGTGACCAAATTTGACTAAGGTGATATAATATTGTTGCCCAATTTTCCTGAATATTATCCTTCATATTACTTTGGTCTGGTCTAGATTTATCATGATCTATGGCCAGGACAAGAACATCCAGCAGAGATGTTGCTGACATGTTCTGCAGTCCAGTTAAATTATTCATACCCATGAGATAGTGTCCAGAGGACACAGATTAGTGTCTGGTCTCTCACTTTGAATGAGAGATCCTCAAGCATTATGAGGACCTCATTTTACAAGTTACAATTATAATAAAACAGCATCTTATATGAGGGACAACATTTCTTCAGGTGGCAACTACATAATCCTGGTATAAGAACAATGTTGTTATTGTTTCCAAAATGTGGTAGTTGTGACTGATGACTATCCCCTTCTGGCAGCAGATATCATTGCCGATGGTTGCAGAAGAGACCATTCCCCATCCGCTTCTTGTTCCCTTCCTATATCCAGGCGGAGGAAAGTGAGCAATGCTCAGAGTCTGGCTTTGTCAGATGTCTTACCCTTTTGATGGTAGAGCCCAAGAACTTTCCTGTAGGTAGTTGTTGTCTCTCCTTAACTAATAGCAGTTTGATGACACCTCCCTGCTACTCTCAGTCCACAGTTGAGCATTCTGCTGCTCCTCTTGATTAAAAGAAAATGACTAGGATCTTAGTTGTCCAATTTCTGGCCCATTGAATTGACCTAATTTGCAGATGCTGAGAGATGAGACTATTCTAATAATGAATCTCCAAGCTGGGCCACCAAAACTATTAGTCACTTCTGAAAATGAAGCTATTGGACTTTCCTTTTAAAGGGAAGTTTCTTAGATTTCTGCAGTCAGATGACACGATCTGTTACCAAGTTTTTCTGTGTATGCCTTTTGTCTTTCCACCCTTTTCCACCCTCAGCCTGTCCTTCCTCACACACCAAAGCCAACAGTTCTCTACTTTGCTAAATGTAATTCAAAGCTTCCTGTATCTGTTTCTTCCTTAATCATATTTCAGCCAGCAGTTTTGATGACTAAATTAACAAAATAGTCAGTGATAAACAGTGACTTTTGTCCATCTGCAAATTGCATAATGTTACCTTAATGTTTGGAATTAGCAACAATTGTGCAGTGCTAATGGCCTTCCTGGAGCTTTAGGATCAATATGTGAGGCTACCGTAATGCCTGATAATCCATTTCCAGCAGCTAAGTATCCTCTTCACAATAGTTTTAATGTTTCCATTTTGGACCCTGGCATCGTGTTTCTTTCTGTTTATCAGAAGAGAAGAAATTCACCCGTGCTTTGCTGTTATATCGTACCTAGAATTAATTCCTGTTACAACTATTGAAAAAACCCAACTTGTCAGGGGCATAACTGCTTTAAAATAAATCAAAAATATTGTGCGTATACACAAAAATATTGTGTATACGGTGTCTGAACATGGGTCTGTTAATCATACACAGTGAATGGAATTTCATGTTGCAGATCAATTAGTACCAGACACATTACACTGTTTATAGGTTCAGGATAGATATGTGCCATTAGTGCAGCTTGTCAGGTTGTTGTTCTTGTGGGCAGGCATGGGCGTAGTCCGATGAGCATGGTGTCTTCACGACATCTGTGTTTTGGAAGTACATTCAGATGCTGTTCGTGGTGCTTCTGCAGGATGGTAGCATCTCGTTGCTCCCACCTCAGGCTCAGAAGCTACCAGCGCTGTGCTGTCAGCCCTGACGTGCACTTCTCTTGTCTTTGTGGCAGCTGAGAGGTGGCCAGGTGCTGGGCTTTGCTCTCCTCTGTCCCTCATTGTTTTGTTCCCCAGTCAAACCTGCTGGACTACATCCTGCTTTGAAGGATATGCACACCCCAAGGCATAACTGGCCATATCAGTCCTGGATAACTGCAGCTTCTGTAGTCTCTAGACTGTGCTTTGTGTTACCCAGCAGCAGTGCAAAAGAAACAACTTCCTTGTGCAGCCTTCCTTCTCCAAACCGCCAGTTGTGGGTGACATATCGTTTGCTTTCTGCAATAGAGAGAGCCTGTTGTGAAGCCAGATCCTTCCCCAAGGAGTTCTTCACCCCTGACATACAGCCGTTCCACATCGTTCCTGCCTCAGACTGGGCTGGACAGGCACTGCCTGGTGTGTAGATGCTAGCCAAAGAGCCAGGGCCATTTGATTCGTACAATCTCAGGTTGCTCTAAATCCCAGCTGACACAAAACGACTGACTTGATCTCTATCATGCTGGCTAATGTTAACATCATGTCTGAAATAAATGTGGCTGGTTTTGCTAATAAAAAGAGGATCCTGTCAGGACAATAGCATTAATAGCATTATTGACTATGGTATGAAACAGAATTAATACTCTCAGATAACCTCACACAAAGGTATCATCTAAAGCTTTTATTGATTTGCACAACACAGTTCTGGTTTGTGATTTAAAGTCTTGATACTGAACTAATGCAGCTTTCCATGGGATGCTGAAGGAATATAATAAGTGACAACAGGAATTTAGCTTTGTTTTCTGTTCAAGCTGAAAATCCAATGTTTAAGATTTTGGTTGTGATTTGAAATCCTTTTTCTGCTCTCTGATTCTGAATGTTGTCTTTCCCAGATGTCTTAGGCTTTCTTTTTCTAACTCTTCCCATTTTAACCTTCTGCTTCTTGCACCCTTTCTGCTTCACTACTTTTCCTAGTTGCTTCTAGCACCAAGGTTCCAATTTGTTCTTGATAAGGATCAGTGAGAAAATATGAAGCTTAAATCCACACCAGAGACCTGATCCTGCAGTCCTATATATGTAAATAACTGCACTGAGGGATGTCAGTAGAAACTGGGAGCTTTTGCACGTGGCTGCCTGCACATTAATTCTGCATAATATATTACAGTATTCGCTTGCATAGAATTTTCCATACTGATGAGCACATCTGTTGGCTGACTCCATGGGAGCATGAGGAAAGAATGAGCATGGACTCTGGATCATATTCTCTCCCCAAAGTTGGAAGCCCAATAGTGAGATAGGATGAGCCATCTAAATACAGCATGTTAGTTTTTAGTGCTGTCAGATGGCACATCCATTAGTGCTACATTGATAAATTAAAAGCAGTTATAAATGGTTTTCATGGTTAAGTTCATCTGTGCCATCTTTTGCCTATTTTTCCACCTCAACATGGGTTAAATTTGGAAAAGGAAGCATAACTAGTCATCCTACAGGGTTTCTCTGAACTTCCTCCCCTCCTGACACAGTTACTTAGGGACAAAGAGAAAATTTTCTTTTCCCTTACTGGGGTCTGAGAAAGGGTACTAATATGATAAGGCTAGATTTTGCAAAAGTGTTTGCACTCACATTTATGTCTCAGTCTCAATGACTGTAAAATAAAAGTAATGGCACTGACCTCCTTTGTAAAGCCTTGAGACCTCTGCTGTTATAATAAACTAGTACTTCATAAAGCTCCACTTGGTTAATTTTAAAGATCTCAGGACCTTTCTCTGAAACCTCCAGGTATATCACAGTGAGTTTGAAATACTGCCCTTTGTATTTGTTCTGCTGCGCTTACCTCCCCAACCTCATAAGAGTGGGACCAGCTAACCCTTGTTCCCTCCTCTTAAGGCCATCAAATTCAAGCCCTCCTGGGTCCTCAGACAGAGCAACTTCCTGGGGCTATCAGTGCACCCACAGCACACTGTTACTTTTCTGCAAATGTCACAGGCAGGGTAATTATCACTAGAACTTTGTTAAAAAGTGAAGACAGATAACACTATTTATTCATTAAAATTCAACAAAGAAAAAATATCTCCCCATTGTGCCTTTGAAGAATGTAGCTGTTTGTTTGAAAACAGGCATATACTTGCTAGAATGGGATGGTGATTAGAAACCTGAAGTCATGGAGCTCATGGACAAACTTGCTCTAATGAGGTGCTCTAACCATTTTGGGGAGTAGCACAAAGAGAGCTCATTTATTTCTAATTTTTAATATTTCCAAAAACCATCAGTAGGCTTGTAATTAGATCCAAACAGACACCTAGTCTTGGCAGTTTAGCCTAACAGCCTTTAATCAACAATTTTTCAATGATCTCTTGATACGTGGTTGCATCAAAGAAAATTTGGAGGACACAGATTTCCTTAGTTTGTAAACATCACTGGGCTGGAGAATGAAATATGCATTTTCCTTTTCTTTGTTTCTATTTAAAGGGAGAAGGAGCGATCCTTGACTGACACGGAGCCTGAGTTTCCACGCCACAGGTCTGATGTTCCTCGCTTCACCGGAGGAGGCTTTGCTCTCAGCAGACCCCTTCCCAAAGTTACAGCTTAGGAATGGACTCATCACATTCCTGTTCCCAGTTTCTTGCTAAACTCTATTTGTGCTGGGTTGTTTGAGAAACTGTAATTTTAAAAGAAATTCAGAATCAACTTTCCCTCTGAAATCACTGTATTGCCTTCAGGAAAAGACATTTTATAGTAGAATTAATGTGGTTTTGGTTTACAAGCTGCGGACCAAAACTGCCCATATGATGCCAGCTGAAGCCTGCACTGGTGTAACTGAATAGTGGGGACCATGCAGATGTTTCTTCTTCAATACTGTGTCTCTATTTAGCACTATAACACCACAAAATGCCTTAATATGTAGTTATTTCCCCTTCATCTACCTCTGTTGCAAGCACTCACTCCGTTTATCTTCTCACTTAAAGCACCTGAAAGAAATGAGAAAACAGAAAAGAAGAAAAATTAATAGGCTGATGTTTCAAGCCCTACTGAGCAAATGCAAAATTAACAAGTTTTTACTTAGATGTACACATGTAGCAGTTCTTTGTGCAGGTAGTATATAATAGGGTTTATGCAGTGTTTGCTACAGTTGTTAGTAAGATCAAGGAAGTTTGTGGCCACAACGTACATTATTAAGAATGCGATTCTGTTTACTCTGGTAGACACAAAGTGACATAATTATGTCTGTTCATCTGGGGAGACTGTATACACTGACTGGGACATGCTTTTCTTCCACATAAATCCTTCCAAGAGATTAAAACTTGGACTCAAAACATGGCAAACTTTACTCTTTAATTTCAAGACACTTGGGCTTTTTTGTAACTTTCAGAAATTGTTTTGTAATACAGCAGGAGCCCTCCAACCTTTTCAGCCAAAAGAGATTTAATTACCATTCATTAACAAGTGAAATAACAAAGCCACGGCATGAGGTGCTGAAGTATAGAAAACTTTCAAGCTGTAACATAAAATGTTTTGAAATGGATTTGTACATGGAAGCTTTTTCCCAGCCTGGGGGATAAAAATACTTGTCCAAAGAGATATGCTGATAAATATTTCACATGCACAAAAAAACCCTTTGCAAAGATTTTCTTCTTTCCTTTGGTGGAATACATAATTAAATATTAAAGCTACTGTGGGAAACTTTTAATGAAAATGTTTAATTCAAAGGAACCAAGTTAAATACGACAGGGATCTACTTTGCTTTTACACTGGGGACCAGAAAACTTAGTCATCAGATCCATTGTATTTTTCTTTTGTTCCCAAAATAGCTATTATTGCTTTTTCACTGTCAAGTGCATTATGCTAAAGTTATCATTTTAGGGCAGTCATGCTGTCTGAATTGTGTCTTTTGTGTACCTGACACGTCCTTATAGTTAGAATAATTGGGAATAACTGACATGGGCACTTGAGTTTGATGGGATTCCAAGTAGGTTTTACCGAAGCTTTTAAAAGCCGGTATTTGTTAAGGTCCTGAGTATCCAGCCTGGAGCTGGACTCTGATATGCTTACTGATAGTGAAAAGTAATTTGTACTGAAATAAATCATCAGAGTCACATTTATTAATTCACATGAATAAGAGAGGCACAGTTAGACTCCCAGAATAACATCACACTGTAGAGAAGCAACTTATTTATTACACTCCGAACTGTACAGCGTACCCCCTAACTTATCCAGAGGTAATCTGAGTCTGTGCACATCTTTCCCTCTGGTTGTTATCAGGGTTTAGGAGACAAGGTGTTACAGTGGTCAGAGCAAAGGAAGGGGAGCCAAGCAGATGGAATCTGTTCCCTAATTGCATATATTTTTATGGATACACTAATAAAACAGATTCTTTTCCATCTTTAGATGTACTTAATAGTAGGTTGCATTGCAGAGATTGGACTATTTTATCCATGCCTAAATGATTCTTGACCTGAGTTTTCCAGTCTCTAAAATGGATGGGATAGTATTTGTCTAATGACTTGCAAAGGTGAATTCACTTATGTCTAAAAAGTGGTTAGTCTTCTAGATTAAAAAAACATAGACGAGTATAAAAAATTGTGATTTTCTCATACAACATGTTCTTCCAGTCTGAAGGGCTGGGAAGCAAGTGGAGGAAATTCCACCTACAAAGTACAGGAGCTTTTACTGTGTTCATCCACAATTTCAGGTGTCCAGATAAGAATGTGTTGACTACTATCTCCAGTTTTAATGCATTATTTACTTACTACCAGGGAGACTAAATTCACAGGTTAATTTGGAAAAGAAGAAGAAAAAAAGGGCAAGAAAATATAGTCATCAAATTATTGCCAGTAACTTTCAGCATAATCAGGAATAGAATAACTGCAGCCAGCTTAATTTATAGTGCCAGAGAGTCAAAACCATTTCTGAGTTCATATAATAGAATGGATTAAAGCACACAAAATCCCTTCCCCCCCCAGTCTATAAAAGTCAGGGAGCTTGAAAAATCGCTCTGGATGTCTGTGAACCCAGCTGATGCTGAGGTGCTTTTAGTGTTCAAGGATTTGGCTTGCGCAGCAGGGAAAGGCAGAGCGTTAATGAGAGTATCATTTGTTCAGTCGCTTCTGCATTGTGAGCAGCAGCTCTGAAGTGCTTCTCCAACTTTTGTTGCAGAATAATGTTAATTGAATTCCAGTCTGTGCAAGATATAAGTCTAGAACTAGCAAGCATATCTTTAACTTCTTGTTCCTGTAAAGATACGTGAAAAGATGGAGGCGAAGGGCTATGATCCGTGACACTTAAGTTAGAAGAAATCTTTCTTCACTTTAATTGGTTTGGATTGGAGCTCTAGTAACTTGCACAGTAAATCTATCCTGGAGTCTTCTTCAGTGAGCAAAGTATGTTAATATTGTTCATTTTCAGAGCTCTTGCAATATGTAGATAATATTTTAAGTAACTTTCCATGTAACTTAAGTTCTGATCTTGTCTGGCAGGTCTGTATTCAGTGTATTGTACAAGCAGGACACAAACAAGACACTGTACACTGAACTATCAAGTTCAAAGGCAGGAGCATGACCCTTCTGGGATCACCTGTCAGCTAGCAAAGACACGGCACAAGACCCCAGTGCTTAATTTACACTCACTTCGTGAATTCAGAGCAGCAGGAGCACATACCACACACCCAGTAATGAGTCCTGCTGCTGTAAATCTGGGAACCCTTTGAGTCAACAGCAGTGAAAAACAGGTCACAGCTCAGGATTTGTTGGGTTGAGAGCTACAAGCTCCAGGGCAGGCTGGGGAGGCAGAAGGAAAGGGCAACTACCTGGCACCCACAGATGAGAGCTTCTACCAGCACCACAGAGCAGAGGCTTTGCTGTGAGTGGAGCAGCAGGTGCTGGGCCCTGGGGCACTAATGGGCCTTAACAGCCCTGATCAGCTCCACCTGGGCCCAGGGGCTCCACTTAACAAGCCCAGCCCTGCAGGTGAGCTTCTGGTGGTCTCCTGTCCTTTAGGGAGCAGCTGGCTTTTGCTGCACCCTGACAGCAGGACATAAGAACAGCTTTAGGGTCATCTTCTAAGTACTTTCAAAGAATGAGCTGCCACAGGATGGAGAGGAATGGATTGTACAGGAAAGGGGGCTCTGGCTGTTGAAAGCCCAGGTGAAGAAGAGGAAAGGTTTCCATCCCAGCTCCTGCAGATGAGCTGCTACGGAGGTGCTCTGCTGCGCATCCCAGAGCACTGTCCGCAGGTGGGTTGCCAGTAACTGTGTGAGTCCATAGTGCCACGTCTCAGGCTGCTGTTTCAGATCCTTGTGTTAGGGTGAAACTGTTGTGTCCTAAATAAGTTACAAGAAAGAGCAGAGAGAAATAGATCCTTGATTTATTCCCTGTCCCCCATGTAAAGTTACCAGAGGGTAAAGTTAGCAGGAGAGTCAAAAAGAGAAGGCAGGCAGCAAAACCAGTGCCTGTCATCTCTGAAGTGTTAATGACTCTTCCTGAAAGATGGTCCATCCCAACTATCTTTATCCAAATTAGAGTCTCTAAATCATGTACATTTGTATTTAGGCACTTTAGCAATTGAGTATTATTTTCCTAGCAGGTGGTTTAGCTGTTGTGCTGTCTCCTCTAGCGGAATGTATTTTTAGTGTGTTTCTAAAAGCAGGAGCTTGATTTTGATGCTCTTTCTGTTCCCTACTTGGGCGCTTTTTAAGCAGCCCCACACAGATCAGCTACTTACGCCGTTCAGCGTACAGAAAGATGTCAGGATCTCATCCCGTGGGCTTGCTTGAGGAGCCACATTTTCCAAGGGGGAGGTGAAGCTGTGCCCGTGGCACACAGGGGTGTGAGGGAGCAGGGCAGGATCCATAGGACGTGCTGCGTGTGGCTGGTCAAAGCAGCTGCCTGCTCCTCTGCTCAGCCTTACCCTTCAGCTTGCTTTCTCCCTGAATTGGAGCACCTGTGTAGGTCTATTGAACCCACATGCTTTTTAATCCCTCTGCTGACCTCAGTGGGTTTATATACCTCATCACAGACACACAGAGCCACCCAGACAAGTCAGTATGAGTAAGGCTGTGAGTAATGCAGCTCTTGGGCTGGAACAGGCTCTAAACCTGCCGAGATCCTCCCTGCCCTTTGCTACCTCTCTGCTGGGGACCGCAGGGTGCTGAGCTTTCTCTTGGGGCCTGCTCTGCCTTCAGCAACCAGGTCTGTGCAGGCAGCAGCAGGAGGAAGGCAGCTTGGAGGAGAAGCTGCAGTCTTGCCCTTGCTTTACCCTTGCTTTACCCTGATGTGAAGAGTCTGAGTCTCCAAATACTGAGCAACTGTTGTAAAGTGGCCACCCCCAGGGTAGGAGCTACACCGTGTCCATCTCCTGATGCATCTCGGGAGGTGGGCATCCCACTGAGCCTTAACTGGGACCACAGGCAGGATGACCAGGAGGGGAAGAGGCATTGATTTTTAAGGTAAAGAGAGTGTTGTTGAAGGTGGGGGGGGACGTGGAATTGCAGACTGCTTTGAAACAGAGGTGAAGGTAAACTTTGCTCTTGTGCTCTACCTTGGCTAGAAGCAACATGTTTCTTAGGCTGTTGCATCTAATAGCAGGGCTGGGAGGCGCAGCGTCAGCATTGGCCTCCTGCATGTTGGCTGCTGTCAGCCAAGGCTTCGGCAGTATGGGGGGGCACTTCCACAGAGAYGGTTTTAACTTGGTTTTCAAGAGGAATTGGTGTTGTCGGTGCCTTTGTACATCCAATAGCCCTTGCTCTGCTTGCTGCTGGGGCTCCTAGTTTCTCTGCTGCCTTGCTGGCTTGTGCGGTGCTCATCTCTCCTGCAGTGCCTCGTCTGAGACGGCACCGATGAACCTAAATCTGTAAGTCATGGGCAAATTGTGGAACTGTTTCTTAACCAGGGCCTATCTGTGGATTTTCTGTTTGGGATCCTTCTTTTCTTACAGCCTGAGTGCTTTCAAGGCGACTCCATAGTTTTCAAGGAGGTACTCCATCCTCCAGGGATGATGAAAGGCTGGYCAGGCTGGCTGGTCAGAGCTTTCTCCTAACAGTGAATTTCCTGGTTGCACATCCTATGCTGGCTTTAAGGGCGGTCTTGCTCCCTTTCTGGGAATCCCAGATGACCCATTCTCTTTATTTTTACTATTCTTTGTTATTTTGCAGATATTGTCAGTATTTTCTCTCTCTCTCTTTTTTTTTTTTTTTTTTGAGCTCTTCAGCTTACCTAACATTCAGAGAGAAAAAGAGGGTGCAAAGGTTGTTTTGAAGGATGTTATTTTTGCAGGCTGGATCTTGGCAGATCTGAGTTTCCCTCCAAGGCTCCAGGAGCCTTCCTTTCTGATGGTGGGCACTTTAATCTGCCCAGGTGTGAAGTGGATATAAGAACTATGCTTTCAGCCAGTCTTGACTATTTAAACTTCACGGTTCTTCACAGCAAGAGCCATTTCTCAGGGCTCTTTCTTGGCAGAAAACTAAGCAGTAATTTAAAGCCATTTTAATCTGAAATGAGAATCTCTACATGGGGTTTGAATGCACTTCAAGTGAAGTATGTATTTGCAACTTTTGTTGATCCCTCTTAATTTTCCGAGTGTCTCTGTAGAGACAAGGTATGTTTGTGTAGTGGCAAAACACACTGATCACTCAGCCTCATTGAGAGCTGATAAAAGCAAAAATAGTAAGGGAGTGGTGTATTTGGGATCAGCACTGGAGTGCAGGTGATTAACCATTCTTCCCTACAGAAAATACAAAGAAACTGGTCAACATGTGCTCCTGCCTCCCCTCCCCAGGAACACCCTGAAATTTTATCCTGAGCACAGAGTATTTCTGGAGGCAAAATGCATGTTTTGTTTAAAAAATAAATAAATGAAAAAATTTTCAAGTGCCCAGCTCCTGTGGGAAAGCACAATTTTCTAGGACTGCTTTGACATCCGTGTGATGACAAGTGATCGTGCCAGAAGCTACCCTGTGGCAGCTGAGCTGCAGGAATTGACCACAGGTACGTTCTTAGTTGGCCTCGACTGCAGAGTAAAATGTGTTTGCTTAAACCATCTTTGTCACTTCAAATGAAAAGGTGCCCGAAGCAGCAGTTTAAATAAGCCTGTTTTACTTTACAATCAGGTCAGGCTACGAGCAAACACATGCTCAGTGACYGCATCTCACCTGAAGGGTGGTAACTTGCAAATTTGTGAACGTTCTCAGAATTGCTGGGCTTTGCTGTGCGAAAGTCGTGCCTTTTTGCAGCCCCCTTTGGTGAAGGGTGTGCAGAGGCACGGGGCACGGCGGAACGGCAGGGCAAGCTCTGGGGACTGGCTGGGTAATAGATGTTCTCGCTTCCAAGTCCCTGCTTGAGCTACCTCATTCCCTGCAATTTCTGTGTTATCGTTCAGATGTATTCCCTCTTGGCAGGTTARGAAAACTCATCACTGGAGTTTTATTTTAACTGAGTGTACACAAGTCTTCACAAAATTACCAGGTCCCTTGATGATTCAGATGCTGTAGAGGAAAAAGACAGGCGGACCTGAAATGTCTCAGACCAGCCTTCTTTAACAGCCCTGCATTGCTTTATTTGCTTAGCGGTGAGCTGAGTCCTGATGCTTGCACCAGTCCTGAATTTGGAGCAGCTTCAATAGTCAGCTTTTCCTGCCAAAGTTACCTTCAAAATTCCTTAAAGCAACCTCTGTTGTGGTTTGGTTTTGGAGTGGATCTTGTTGTCCTTGTTGCAGAAATGAGTGTTTCAGTTGGTATGCAGCACAGCAGACGAGTTAGAGCTACATGTATTAACTGGAAGAAGTGAGCAATTAAGTGAACTTCGGTTACAGAAGTCAACAGATCTCTGCTTGAGAACATTAGCTGAGGGTTTAGCGTATTTCCATTTACATCTAATCAGGCGCAATTCCTTCTTTGCTTTTAATACGATGTGTGCTTACTGGATCCAAGTCTGATTTTATTTTTTTTCTCCGACTTTTACCACTGATACTGAGTGTTGATGGCATGCAAAACATTCCCAGCCCAATTGCTGTCCCATGGTCAGTAATWCAGGATAAGCAGGCTGATGCTTTGGATGGATACATTGGGGGTCATCCTCGGAAATGAGGTGCTTCTGTCTTACAAGAGCATGGGGGCTCCGGTGGTGGTGGGGTTTCTGGTGGGTTTGGCTGTTGGAGGACCCCATGGTGGATCTTGCAGTGGGGAGGTGCTAAGGGAGGACGAATGTCCAAGAGACTAATTCTTTGGTACTGGGCCAATGTTTGAACACATGCTCCCCTCCACCTCTGCAGCTCCCACCCACCTCTCATGGTGTGGGGAGGTGTCAGAAGGATGTGATTCATAACCCTGGGAGATCTCACATTTCTGGTGGCAAACCTGATTTTTGCCTGTCTAATATGGGGCAGATGACTGTCCCCACAAGGCACCAGCTGGCCCCCGCGTGCCCAGCTCTGGTGGGGTGTGCAAGGGCTGGACGGAGCAGGGAATGAGCTCTGTCCTCCTTCCCCAGAYGTGCAGCCTCTCCCCGTGGCTCCGGCCAGCAGCAGAGCTGGTGTGGGGATGCTCGTGCCCAGGGCTGTGCGCTCTGCTCCTTCTGCATGGGAACAGCAGCCTGCCGTTCCAGAGCTGTCAGTCATGCATCCTTCACAAGCACTAAAATTCAAATCAGGCGATATCAAGGGGAATTACACACCAGGATCGCTTGTCTGATCAAGAGCTTCACGTGTTCTTGAGGGATGTGTCTTGTAATTTACTTCAGGCTGAGGGACAACTGATCTTTTTTTTTTTTTCCTATATGCTTTAGTGCAAGCTGGCAGCAAACTACCCAAGCCCTCTGCCACCCGGCGTGTCTCCCCTGCCCTTTGCTGGCAGCGTGCAGATTTCTGCTGGGCTTTGATCAAGCTTTGCAGATGGGGCTTTGCTTTCTTCACTCTCTTTTATTCCATGTGCTGGCAACTCTGGTTTTCCCATCACCATCCCATGTCCCAGGACTGTACCTGCTTTGCCCTTGGTTGCCTCCAGCCCCTAAACTGACTCATCCAAACAGCCTGGGGAAAAAGCTGTGGCACTCGCTGCTGGGCCATGGGTCCTGGCCTCTGCTTTCATCCAGGTACCTGCACCGCCTGGGTTGAAGCCGAATTTGAGGAGAGAAGAGAAGCAGGAGGTGGTGGCCATGTGCTGCCTTTGGTGCTCTGTGGGCACCATGGGCAAGAAAGGTCACGGAAGGTTTTTTTTGCTGGAGTCGAGGATAGGAACCTGAGACTTTTAGTGCCAAATCTTGAATTAAAATTCACCTGAGCACAGCACAGAGGAGTATTGGGGTCTGTGTTACAGTCTTGCCTCCTGGCATCAGAGAAAGCAGCTTTCTCCTGCTCTCATGACACTGTAACCTGCCCAATTCCCTCCCGTCACCTCCGCCCACAGCCCTGTGTGTGCACGGACAAATCCCCGCAGGGCTGCCGGCCCACTTTGCAGAGTGCCCCTCTCCCCCCTCTTCCCCCAGCTCACCGGGAGAGGCCGGGTTTGTTGAGCAGCCGGTGGAGTTTGGTTAAACACGCCATGAAGTGGAGCGCTGGGAAAGGCTTCCCCAGGGCAGCCGGCTGGCCTCTGGAAACTGCCTTTGGCAGCCGCTTGATGGGAGAGCCATCGATTGGAAATCCTAGGGGGAAAAATCAACCCTTCCATGAGTTTTATTGGACTCTTGGAAAAACAACAAGACTGGGTTTGCTGAGCAATGTTTTCACTAGGAGCTGCCATTTAAAGCACAGTCCATATAGCGATATGCTGTGGGCAAAATGTTGCTCAGGGAGCAGGCGAGTGTTGGGAGCAGAGACCCTCGGGGTGGATGAGAGGCTGGTGTTGTCCCTAATTTGAGTGTGTGGTACYTTCATCCCTCTCTGAGCACCTGCAAGGCAGAGAAAGGCAAAAGTGTGTTACCATGCAAGGCTTCCAGACCATGGCTTGCATCTTCCCTGATCTTGCCCTGGGCTCATGCTGAGGCTGAAGGAATTGGGAATAAAGGTGTCGGGTTAATTGCCTGTTCAGAGAATGGCTCTTGCCTAGGATCACAACATGCCATCACCACCAAGCACCTGGCCATTGCTCAAGAAGCACTTGAGCTCTGCTGAGCTTTATCTGCCCCTCAGGGTACCCAGGGAAACCTGCTCACCCCACTGTCCTCTGGTTCAATGGTGCTGCAGTAGACAGTGGATTTCACAGAGCACATCTGGCTGCAGACATGGTGAGGTTTGTAACAGTATTTCACCTTTCTCTAGCACATTCCAGATGAAGACTACAAGGAATGGGGCAACGCTAACCACATCGTAACAACCCTGCTCAGGAGAGATACCTGCATCACATCTCAGACAGGCAGCTGGAAGCACAAGGTGATTTCTYCCCAGTCAATTCTATGGCAGAGTCCCTCAGAGAAGTGTTTAAGATGCGCAGGACCTTTGTGTCAGGATCCAAGCAACTCCCAATTTTTAACCATCGCCTGGCAGAGCAGCGATGGGGACGGGCCTCCCAGCCCTGGCGCACAGACCGGGCAGTGGAGCAGGGCTGGGGAGGACAGCAGGGAGATGATTCATGGCCAAGACCTGAGCCAGGTCCCCCATATCCAGCGTCCTGGCCCCAGGTGTTTTTCCTCTTTGATTTGCTCACAAAAGAACCCAATTCCAACACCGAGCCTCGGGCAATCCCTTGCTGGATTAGGATATTACAAGCATAGCTGCAAATCTACCAAGAAGTTTTTCAAGTTGCTGCTTTCCCCGTGGAGTTAGCACAGCAAAAGCCAAGTCTAGGTGAAATGCTTCATCCCTTTTTTCAATTTTTTCATCTAATACCCTTGTCAAAGACTTGCAGGCAGCTGCAGCTCAAATCATCCTGCATTTTTCTTGTGATTGCTTTGCCTGATATCATGGTGAGTATTCATATCAAGTCAGTGCATGATAGATGGTTAGATTTATGCTGTATATTGTGATCTGGGGGTATAAATGTATTTAAGTGACTTATTCAGCTTAAACACCAGCACTGTCTGCTGCTTCCTCGTCAGCGTTACAGGCAGAGAGAGATAAAATAGCAGTGGTAATTGTGGTGATGGAGTGTCACTGGCAAGTAATATGAGCACAAAGACCATTTCCAGAGACAGATGGAGTACAACTCCTCTGTAATTTCTCTTGAATTATTTTTAGAGTGGGACAGACTGAAAGCCCCTTGAGGAGAAGGGCAGCATGGGAAGTGTGAAGGGCTGGGAGCCTAAGCAAACATTAGGACTTCCTAAGAGTTTGACGCTTATTAAAAAAAAACAAAGGCAGAGAGAGAAGAAACCTAAAAGTGAAAGATGCAGTGATCCCAGAACCACGAGCCGTTTTCCAGGGAAACTGCTCCCAGAACTGGAGCAGAGTTTAGCGAGAGCTGTGGTGATAAACGCAGCCGGCTGGATCACGGGGTTGTAACCACAGCTCAGGGCTGGGGCTGTGCATAAATCACTGTGGGGCATTTACGGCCCTTTTATGCCATCTCCCTCCTTTAAACTTAAATTACTGTGTAGATAGGGTGCCAAAGCCCCTTTGCCCCCAGCTTCCCAGGTGTCCCTGTTCTACTTGCAGAGTTAGGGGTGGCAGAAGCTGCCCATCCTCCAAAAGGACTTCACTCCAGTGCTCACCTTGCCTCCAGGCTGGTGYGCCTGCCAGAGGGTTTTGCCAGCCTTCTGCTGTGCAAAAGCAACGATGGAGAACAAACAACCCCCCAAATCCGAATGGTGTCAATTGGGGAAATTAAAATAACGAACGAGAAGGACAGGTGTGGTCAGTCTTTCTGGCACAGAGAGTGAGCATGAGGGAGTAAACGTGTTTTCTCTGTGATATGTGGTAGCTTTTGACAACAGGATGACATTTTGGCTTGCTTGGTGAGCAGGGAATAGAGATAGACTAATAAGGAGCAGGAATAATTTGGGATGCAAAGCCAGGGACTCCTAGGAGACCCACAAGGAACACTTGCATAATTTTAACATTTTCCTTTGGCCCAAATCCCCAAAGTCTCCATCCTGGGAACTTCGCAAACTTTTCCTCTGAATGCTGCCGTAACAACACGCTCCTCTCCCCTCCTCGTATTTTTTTTGTAATAGCTCTTATGGGGCTATTACTAAAGGTTTGGTGCAAGCTGCCAGTCCCTGAGGAGTTGGTTAAGAGTGTTTCCAGTACAAAACTGGGTTCCCCTTTTATAGTGTAACGTGTGAGTGTAATGATTGTATTCGGCACAGGAAAATTAATCAGCGAACTCTGTTGGGGGAGAAGAGGAGGGAGGAAAGAGGTGTGCAGCAGGTCTAGTGCAAGGAGTGGAGCATCTTTCTTTTGTGCTGGGGCTGCAAAGCCTTATCCTCTTTGTGATGTACTGGCCAAATGTACAGCAAAGGGGTAGTCTCACTCATGAGGACCTTACGGTCTCAACGATTTAAAATGATGCTCAGGAAARCGTGGGCTAAAGAGAATGAACAAAGGGTCATGGGCAGTGACCAAGTCACCAGGACAGACTTTCCCTGGCCACAAGCAAGTCTGAAGTGTCCTGAAGAGCTGCAAGGACTCTGCTTTTTGAGTTGGATGAGAAGAGTATCATTGCCTTTCTCTCCAAGAGCACTAGGCTCTGGTGAGGGCTCTGACTTGCAGGATTGCTGTGGGAATTAGACACCTCCATCCCATATGGTCCTTCATCACTGTGTCCTGGCTCCCTTTCTGTGTCAGGAGGCCTCTGGTCCTGTGGTGGAGCTGTGTGGGTGGTTGGGCTTTGAGTTCTGGAGCATCCTCCTGGATCTGCTCTGCCATCTCGGGGAAGTGGTACGAAAGGATTCACTGCTTTGGAGGCCTCTGCAGGTAGGAACAAGTTGGCTTTTTAACACCACTTGTCTTTATTACTGATACACAAATGCTGTGATCCTCTCCTGGAGGGTCCTCTCTCCATCCTTCATTCAAGAGTGTCCCTACATGTAACCAGATATTATGGGACGGGAAATAACAGAGAAGATGATCCTTGAAGAAAACAGCATCATTCTTTATCATTAGACATATAGTAAGAGTCCTRAATTGCCTCATATGAGAGCTGCTATGCCAGGGCAGGCTCTTCCCTAGCCCTGGGGTGCTCATCTCCCTGGTTCTTGCATGTGGGTGAGTGGTGGCAACTGGGGATTTCAAAGCACCCAGGACCACCGTATGCTCTCAGATGAGAAATGACTGCACCACGTTGCCACTGGCAGGACTCCTCCTCCCCGGCTGCTCGGGCAGGGGCGTAGTGCACGCTTGCTCTGAATGTCACTTTTCTGAATTTAACCAAAAGTGGTGTTATGAACACAAGAAAAATAGTGCAGCCGTGGCAATGTGCTGCTCCTCAGCACTGCTGCATGTTCGGGGTGGGAAATCTGCTCTGACTTAAAGAGCTGAAGGTATATTTCCCCCCCTTCTTCCTGATTTTATTTTATTTTGTTACATTTTCGCAATTATCCCCTCTGGGGCTATAATTTTTGTTTAATATCTAATTTGTTTTTAAAGGCAATGTCATTACTGTTTTGGAACTATGGGTAGGTTTTATTTTTATTATTTTTGTAATACAGCAGCTATAAGCAATTTTAAAGCACTGCTTTACTATATAAAACGATCTTCCCTTATGATTTGACGTTGATACTGCAGCTTGATTTATTTTGAAGGACTGCAGCAAATGACATAAATGCTTAAAAGATAATCATGCTGGTGATGGGTATGGGTAGCGTACACACAGCACATATTTAAAAGAAAGGATGTCAAGGCTAGTATTGTTCTGCAGCCAAGATTTCCTGATGTATATGGGGTACAGCGGTAACTCCTTCAGCCCAGAAGGGTCATGATCTTCTACCCTTGATTTGGGTACTTGACCCAGGGCCAGCCTCGCACCAGGTTTAAAGCAGATGGGCAAAGTATTCGGATCCTGTCTCAGTAATGGGTTGTGTAGGTGGCTCGAAGGGTTCAGCTCAGGCCCAGATGTGGAGGATTTAGGGGAAGAGATGGAAAGGGCAGAGCTGCAGGAGCACAGAGGAGCAGCGGTAGACATTCAGGGCCTGTGGCAGGAGCAGGGCCACAGGAGCAACCATAAAACATGTATGGAGGGATCCTGGGCTTGGTTCCCTGTGTGCTCCTCCATTACCTCCCTTCCCCTCTGCCATTACTGTGCCACCTCCCGTGCAGCAAGGCTGTCGCAGGGATGCTGTATGCGTGTGAGGGRTCCCCACCTGTTCCCTGGCTACGTGTAGGAGCGTGGCCTCTTTGTGCCAGGCTCTCTGCAAGGTGCCCATACCAAATGTGATGTATTTCAGCACTGGGAGCTCAGCGTGTTCCTTCTCTAACACATAATTGGAATTTGACTTAGGGAGGGGAGTCTTTATCTAGGCATGAAACCAATGAGGACAACTGAACAGGAAGGCTTGCTGAAGCCCAGCTAAGAGTGTTCAGAAACCAAATCCTGAAGTCCAAAAGGAAGCAGCAGGTCTGGCTGGACAGCAGTGGTTTGGCTCAGGAGCCTTTCCACCTGATTCATCCCCATGCCCATGCATGAGGTGCTGCTGCCTGATAACCRTCTCCACAGCCTCCTCCAAGGCTCCTGTGCCCTCTTCCAGCCCCAGGYGGTTGTGCCTCTGATGTGCTTTGCAAGTGCAGTGGGTTATGATCCCCGCTTTCCTGCCAGCCAGGGCACGGGGTGCCTCTGGGCTGGGTAGCCTGGACCACCATGAAACACAGAAATGTCAAAGCCTGGGTGGGTCTGAAGGTGCAGGAGAGGCTGATCAAAGGAGATGCTCCTGTATGAAGTGGGCTGAGGCTTTTTGCCCTGCTCCTGTCCAGCACACATTATCTGAATGGCATCAGGCAGGACCTGAGCCCTTGTAACAACAGATTACTCAGCCTCCCTTCAGTTTTCTGATTTGCAGTGAAGGCGTAACCGGGCTATGCTGTCCGGCTCTGCTGCAGTCCTGCTGCTGTTGCCCAGCCCTGTGCCTAGAGTCCACCTTTGTCCATCACCGTCAGTCCTGTGCCATTTCTCTGATGGAGAGAAAAGTGGGTGCAGTTGTGGTAGCATCTTCCTGCTGGTCTCTCCTCCCCCTGCTCATCTGGAGGGTTTTTCTTTGGGTGAAGCCCAGAGGATGTGGCTGTGGGATCATTAAATAGGGGCCAGACACTGAGGTTATTCCAGGCATTCAAGTGCCACCACCCTGACAGACGCTTTGATGTACCATCATTAACATCTGATTTGTGTGGAGATAAATGTGGTTGGCAGCAGCTATCATTTGTGCTAAAAGTAAACACAGCTTTTAATCAATAATATAACTTTTGTGCTTTCACACAATGTAACTTGTTGGGGAAGCCCTGCTGCCAGTGGCCATGCACACTCCTCTGCTCTCCCTGCAAGGGCGGAAGGCTGGTTTTATTTCTTCCTTTTGGAGCAGGACCCRGTCCTTGTTTTCTGGCTCTTCTGTCCTTAAGGTACAACAAAATATAGCTAGTTGTGTGGAACCTGTCATAAAGAAGGATTCAGGGGGAGGAGAGGAAAAGAGATGGTGTGAGGAGGGGGCAGGGGGTAGAGAGCGGCAGGGGAAGAGAAGGGGATGAAGGTGTACTTAAGCAAGCAGGGAGGCTGCTTTGTGCCTTTGCCGTCTGACTGGAGAGATGGTGAAGGAGACTAGCCCTCCAACAGCACTGCTGCAGGGGGCTGAATATCGCTGCCCCTTGCAGGGTAGGGTTGTGCCACCACTGTGGTTGGGAGCTGGCTGTGGACCAGCTCTGAAGCATTTTCCTGTTTCTGGTGGCCCYTGGCTAGGGGAGGGCTTGATGCTCTGTCATTTGGTTGCTACTGAAATTGTTTCTTGTGAGGTTTCTGGAAGCCTTTCTTAAGTTGAGATTAGTTTTTTTGTTTTTCGTCCTCCTGGTGGATGAAATGCAGACCGGGTGACAGATGTGCTGGTGATATGTTTGTCTGAAGTTTACATCAAACCTCTTTGCTCTGGAAACCTCAAGTGCAGGCTCCTCTCTGGCCCCTCTCTCCCCTCCCAAGCTCACCATCTCAGAGCGGGGCAAACTGCACCCAGGTAAATTAGAACGGTTTGGGTGACTGCACTCAGCTCAGCATCTCCCAGCCTCTGCTGCCTGCTGCTCCGGCATCCCCAGAGAGCCCTGATGCAGGGAAGGGGCTTACCTCCTCAAAGAGCTGCATTCCTGCAGCTTTGCTGGCCCTCCCCTCCCATAACCCAGATTTGTCTCCCTGTGCTGGACATCCAGCCACTGCACTGAAAAACCTCTGAGCTTTATCCACTACAGCCCTGTCTCCTCCACCTTCTGTGGTGTGATGAATATTGCAGGGTGTTAAGCTCCTCTGCCTCTGCCCCAGCCCTAAGCATCCCCTGAATAGATCTGTGCAAGGAATTAGATGTGTCTCCTGCTGCTGACATAACCCTGGACAAAATCTGTTTTACAGCCAAAGGGCACCTTTAAAAAATTTTATGTATGTATTCAGGGCTTCTCCATTGGAAATAATAGGGAATTTGCATAGGGCAGTAATGGACACTTTCCTGTCTTTGTAGAGGATTTTTTTTTTTTTTTTGTAATGCTTCAGACTCTTAGAGTATGATAAGGGGCAGGGCTACTGAAACAGAAGGACGAATTCTTGGCTGTCTCCCTGTGAGGTCCTTCAGGTTCAGTACAAACTGTTCAAGTAATGGGACACCTCACACAGCTGCTTCATTTTCCTGACTCCCAATGAGGTGAGACAGCGAATACCTCACCAACCACGGAGGCTGTGGCAGTCTAATGCTACGTACCCAAGGATGATTAATCCGGAGGAGTAGCCTGGCTCTTTAGCTAGCTCAGGTTCCAGTTGCTGTATTGGTTTGTCTGGGGTGTGCACAATGTAGTGCAATGGGACTGTAGGCAGGGCAGGATGCTCAGTGCTGGTGTCAGCGCAGCTCTCCTGAGTTGCACCAGCGTAAATTCTAGATCAGAAGGATGCTGGCCAAAGAGCAGGGAACTGTGTGTGTGTGTGTGCAGCGCAAGGGGTGGGCAATGTGCCCAATGTCCTGTCTGAGTCAGACCAAGTCCAAGCCCGGGAGCTGGGGCAAATAATGGGGAGCAGCCTTTGTAGAGTCCAGGGGGAGTTTTTCTCCATCTCTGTCAAACAGTGCCAAGGTGTGTCAGCACATCACTGTCCAGCTCTTCCAAATGCCTGATTTAACTCAAGGGACTTATTTAACCCCTATCAGACTGAAGTGAAGCCTGTAGCTTTCCCTTCTGTCCTCTTTTCCTCCCACTCTTTCTCCTGACTTGGTGCAACTGGACTGTCCTTTCTGGTGTCCTGCCCTGTAGGTCTCCCTGAAAGCAGTGTTCAGACAGAGGTGATGGACAGCACTTTCTAAACAAGGCACCCTGAGCCCAGGCAGGTTGTGAGCTCTCTCCTGAAGCTGCTGAGCGCACGCTGGTGAACCGGTCATTGGAGCCCTGGCACGATCCTTCTTTGCCCAGTGTGGCAGAAAGGCTGTGACAGGAGATGCTCAGTCCCTTGCTGTGGCTTCTGTGGAGGTGGCCCATCCAGGAGAGTGGCTCATGGAGGGTTGCTGTAGCACCCTGAACTGTGGGCCTGCTGCAGGACTGAGAGGCAGACAGGCACAACTCGTGTTGTCCCCAGATGCTCCAGTTGCTCTGGTGACACCATGGACAAGCAGAGGGGACCGATGCCGTGGCAGCTCTGCCTGTCTCCAGGCTCAAGGCAGGTGCTGATCCCGCTGCRCCAGCAGGATCGGAGCATGTGGTGCTGCCTTTGATGTTAAAGATGTGACAGGACTCATCATGGGGAGCCTGGGTGCTGCGAGCACTGCGGGCGAGGAACGGCTGAGGAAGGCCACGTGCTGGGAAAGAAAATAGCTGCTCTCTGTGCAGCAGCTGCTTTTCCCTTCACCGTCTGGCTCAGGAGCTGCTCTTAATTGCCACGTAGTGCAGTGGACGTGCTCTGAGCTCCCTTGTGCTGTGCTTAGCCCTAAGTGCACGGAAGGCTGAGCCCTTCTCGGTCTGGCTCGGGGAAGAGCTAAGAAGGCTCCAATCTTCTTCTAACTTTATTCTCTTGTGTGCATTGTGGGGGAGCTGTTAGCAGATTAAGACTGAGCTGCTAAAGGAGATGATTTCATAACTTCTACAGGACCTTGCTCTTTACTTTGATTTCCTCCACCTGAAATATCTGTCTGGGGAGAGGCTATTCAGCTGTTCATACCGCTGTTTTGATCTGTTGTGCCAATGCCTCTGCTGATACCTGTTGTTTCTGTGATACAAGTGCAGAGAGAAAGCAGAACCACTCCTCTGCTTCCCTCTGCAACCAGCTGAAGGAAGCAAAACTCCTCCATCTAATTGCTAGAGATGAGTTTATTCTGGGTACTTGTTGGGGGCTTGTAAGCTTCTGGACAGTCCCCAAATATCTGTGCACTCACAGAGACCAGGGAAGTTTCAAGTGAAACAGGAGCCAGGGAAAATGGAGTGTGAATCAGAGCACTCCCCAAATGTGGGCAAACTCTGGAGAGGAGGCTCTGCCACCAAGCTGTGTGCTGGGGTATGAAGAAGGACAAAGCTGCTTTCTCCGAGCAGCCTGATTGTGTTGCTTCGTTACTGGCTTAGCTGGAAGAGGCCACAGAAAGCATTCGGGTGCAGACGGGAACTAATCGTGCTGTTTTTCTCCCCAGCCCACCTAATCTCCATTGATGCATCTACAGCCTTCCCCTTCTCTTTTAAAATTAAGGCTATTGTTTTTCCCGTTGAGGAGCTGCCACTAAAGAATGCAATCTTGAAGGCATATAAACTTTTCTCTGTCACTTTCTAACTTAAAAATACAGACAGCCTTTATGAATGAAAAAGAAACTTCATAGAAACATTGAATGCTATTACAGCTGGCTGGGAGTTCTTTAACTAAATGTTTTTTTAGCAGAATATGCCAACTTGTTGAAACTGAAACTTTTAAAATATGTATGCTTATTTTAACAAAGCTTGCAATGGTAAGGTGCTCTCAGCTCCATGACAAAATTTATRGCTAGAAATGGAAGAGAAGGAGCTGGGGCAGCTAGTAATGCTCTGGTGCTGGGGTGTTTGCTTCTGATGGGGGATGCTCTGGCCAGAGCAACCACTGTAACTCTGGGTGCCTTGAGGGAACTGGCTTGGTGGTGGGAGAGGGATGTCCCCTTCAGCTGTCATTGAGCCTCAGCCCTGTCTCATGACTTGTCTCTTCTGCACAGCGTCCATTGTAACGTAACGCTGAACCAGGACACATCAGTCCCTGGAGTCCCTGTGGGTCTTGTGGGGGGAGCAATCGGTGGGTCACGTGCAGCTGCATTGCAATGTGCCAATTTCTATAAAACAAAGATGCTTTTTAAGGTCAAACTACATTCCCTCGTGAAGGAGGGATGAAAAGGAGACAGGGGGCAGCTGCAGAGAGAATGCCACTGGAAAGGTTATTCTTTGATTTGGGGTTAAAAGCAGATTTCTGTGCATTTCRGCTATAAGCCTCGTTAAGCGCAGCTCTAGGCAGTCTGGAGGTCTGTGACAAGCACTAATTTTGAGAGATTGTTCTTTGCTGGTGGACAATTACACACAGATCGCAGCAGGAATCTGAGCATGGCTAATCTAAATGGCCTAGCATTTTGCTATTCAGGAAGTAATGTTTTTTGATTTGTTAATGTTAGAGAGCATTTACCCTGTACAATAAAAGTTCAAATGTTCTCCCCAGGTTTCATTATTTCTCAGGTTTACTCAGCAAAGGCAGGAATGAAATACATGGGTACCAACGTTGTTTACAATTAGCAGAAAATTGCCGTTTTACTGTATCTAACCACTCCTGCGAATACCACCTATAGCACTTGGAAGCAGACAGGCTCTTGTCCGAGGCCTGGTGCATCTTGAATTGCTAAATCCCTGTGCTGAGCTCTGCTGAGTCCCACAGACCAACAGGACCTGCTGGTGGCTGGCAGCCCAAGGGACCTGCGTCTCAAACAACAAGGTCTTTGTSAACACGGTGTCCTTGGGACTGTGCATTTGTCTTTGTCAGATGGAAGCTGTGGGGTAGGTGGTRGAAAGAGAATTTAATATGTACTGAGGCATTTTTTTTTTTTCCTGGTAATGTACTGTAGGAATGAGAGGTTCTGGGCAAAGGTCTAACTGAGCTGTTTAGTGTCTGTCTGTCACAGCTGAGAGCAGTTTTGACATTCAGAGATTGCTCTGCATGTGGATATAGTACTACTCAGTGAGAGCACTGAGTAGCATTGCTTACAGGTCAGTGCCATCCGCCACGAGTGCAAGACCTAACCCAACTTACGATGTCGCTGCTCGATGCTGTGAATTCAGCTACAAAGAGATCATTGGTATTTGGGAGGTATTTGGCTGGACATTTGCCTGGAAATTGACCCCTCTTCTCTCCCTCTCTCCAGGGAATTGGTACTTGGATCAAATGTCTAGGAGTTTGATTTGAGTTGCTCCTGGCCCTGCTGAAGGCAATGATGACACTTGGAGGTGTCCCACTGCAGAATTGGCCCTGGATTCTCTAGTGGCAAGTGCAGGAGAAATGTCAGAAGTGTCTAAGGGTGGCCAGTGTTGCGCTGTGTAAAATGGTGCCTTGTTCCTACTGTTGCTGCGTCCCAGTACTGGATGAACTGGGATCCAGCATCACTACGCATGATTAAGCGGGCTAGTCAATAAATCCTTGGTTAGTGTAAAACAGCTGACTTCATGGGAGCTGTACTTCCTTGCACCAAAGAATCCAGCCACGAGCATCCAAATTCATCTGAGAGCAGCTTCTTAGTAGCACCTAGATACTACAGTAAATGGTGAGCTATAAATACCAAAGGCAGACATAATATTAAACAGGTTGTGTCATCAATTAGCTAATGACAGAAGCATAGAAACATTGGATAAAAATAACCTGTAATAGCACAATCCTTTCTTCTTACCCCCCTCCTACTCTCCCTCACCCAGAAATGAGCAGCTCTGGGACACCTCATTTTTTACTATTAATAATTTAGGAGCTGTAACATTCTGTGATCAGCAGTGTCTGATCTGCAAAACATTCACTTTTTCAGATTGTTTTACACTTCCAATCATTTGCAAGAAGCAAAGCTGGTAAAAACAAGAGGACTTGATGCACAGGATTCTTTCAGGTAATGAGGTGGAGCATGTGGCGCAGCTTCTAAATGAAGTTTGCTTAGTTCAGTGACATTATTGTGATGGCAACAGCTGCCCATCGTGCCTCAGTGTGGCACAACAAAGAGCGTACGCAGGCACAAGGCGTGGAGGGGGCTCCCAGAAAAGAAACTTAGTGTTACATTAATTCCTATGCTTGGATTTGAAGCTGTGGATCAGACCCCACAAATGCAGCTCAGATCAATAAAAACCTGGCCTAACCCTGTCAGAGACGATGCAGCGTCAGATGCCTCGTGCTTTCACCGCAGCGCAGAGCCCCGACCCATCACGGTGCTATGAGTGGGCAAATGCCCTTATGGGTGGAGAAATGTGGCTCCCTGCAGAGCACTGACAGCAGCCCCCGTGTTTCTCCCTGCTCATGCCCATGCCCCTGGGTGGAGGAGGAGGCTGCGATCCCCACGATCTCCATGGGAGCCCTGAGCAGCCCTGTAGCAGTTTCTTGGTCCATAGACATACAGATGGGCTGAGAGGACCAACCTGCCCATGACTAAGAAACGAAGTCCCTTTCTCTCTGGGTGTGCCTCTCGTAGCCGAGCACAGGCTTTGTTTGACATGGATAACAGCAGTCATAACTGCTCTCGTGTTAACCCCCTTATAAAGCTTTTTCTTTTTGGCAAGGAAATGTTCTGGATGTGAAAGACTGACCTGAGAGCTGGAGTCTGGGAACATTTTTTCCCCTCTAAGTTTCTCTCTGTGATTTAATAATAGCTCAGGAGCCTTTATATAAAACAGCAAGACAAATGAGCCCTGACTTTCTTTTGKTTTTTAAGTGGGCACAGAGCTGACGGGCAGGTTGCTGGGTTGCTCCCTGCCTCAGAAAGGCTTGGTGCTGCTGCCTGCCCGTGCCACTGCCCAGCTTCTCCCTCAGCTTCAAATGCAGCCCTGGGCTCCCCCTTCCCCCTGGACCCCGGRCAGGGAGCGCAGGCGGCTCTCAGGGGCATGGAGAGCTGCTTTTAACGATGTTTTAACTCAGATGGTGTGTAGCACCGTAACGAAAGCAGTTCCTGCTGCTCTCTGCTCTGCCCCAGCGATTTTTGTTTTGTTTGCTTGACAGTGCTTGCGGCAACAGTTTAAGATTTGGGCCATGTGGATTAAGCCCTGAAGCAGACTTTGTGTGACACTGGGGACGGGGATTCACAGAGGCAAACTTTCAGCTAATCTTTCCAGTTCCTTTTGTAGTCGGAGAGCAGCCATCTCCTCTGCAGGGTGATTCAGAGAGGCTAAATTAAGCTCTTTCTCTGAATCAGCCTCCTGGGCAACTCACTTTGCAGCTCCCATCTCTACAACAGCCTCGAGYGCTACAGCTGGGCCAGAGCTCGAAGCCCAGAGCTGGCCAGAGACGACTGCRAAAAACAGGGGTCTTGGGGTGCTCCAGCTCCGTGGGGCTGGGGCTGGACCAGCCCAAGGGAGGCACTTGCCCCCCAAGGGGAAAGGTCTCTCCACTGCCATTGTCCATGTTGCATGCTGGTGATTTGGGGAATCTGGGATTCCCCAGAAAATCTGTGATTTGGGGAACCTCCWGATAATCCTGCTTTATATCTGGGAGTAGTTATGAGCCGGGAAACCCCTGCAGAGCCAGCTGCACGGTCTGCACCCCCCTGAGCTTAGCAGCTCAAGAGCCAAACAATGGCAAGAGGGAGAAATGCTGAACCTGATCTTGAGCAGAGAAGAGAAACTGTCATGATGCACCTCTTCTCTCCTGCTTTTTTTTTTAACGGAGTCAAAACCAGTTTTTTTCTATTTAGATAACAAAATTGCATTGCAAATGTTGAAATTCAAATGTTTTGACTTTTCCAATTTTTTCAGGTTCATTTCCTGCCTTTTTCTTTGCCTCGTTTTCTCTCTTCCAGGTTGTGAAGATTAGGATAGGGTTTGGTGGGGATATCCTGAAATACCTCAGCTTTTGAAAATGGAAACAAAGTGGGTTTATTTTTTGTTTGTTTGCTTGCTTGCTTCTTTGGGAACTTCTGTTAGTGTTTAAAAGAAAAAAAACCCCAAAACTTCCAAATATTCCACACTAAATGCTCTGTTTCTTTTTTTTCCCCAGCTGTAACACATACCTGTGTGCAAGAAGCAATACCCTTGTCTAGTTGCGGGGAGCTCGAGCTCACCGATGGGCAGGCTGGAAAAGCCTTTAAGGAAAGGCTCTGGCTAACTTGTGCTGCTGGGAATACCCAGGCTCATAGAGGATCAAACCAAGACAGTGAAAACAGAGGTGGACAAGTGGGAGAAAAGAGCTGTGATGGGCACAGACTGTGAGGATGAGGGGCTGGAGGTGGCCCGGAGGGAAGGCGGGGAGGGGAGCGAGGGTGCGAGGGACCCGCCGGGACTCACCTCTTGGYGCCCGTGGGGGCTGCAGCTCGTTCCCAGGTGGGCAGGCGGTGACTCCTCTCTCTGTTCCTCCTTCCCACTTCTGGCTTTTGTGAAGCTCTAGAAATTGCAAGCGGGGGTGATTTAGCATGTCACTGCTCAACGCGGGAGGCTTTGTGGTAATTAGCTTACTGCTAATTAGGAATATCTTTGGGTATTTCTTTGGAAGAAAACACTGATCCATTTATAACAAGCCACCACTCGCAAAGCAGCTACCTGAAATAGGTTTTTTCCTTTCTRTATAAAGAATTAATTTGTTTTAATTTTTAAATCCAAATATGTCAAAGATGCCTGTCAAGAATGATTGGTCTTTGTAATTTAAATGTTGTGAGTGTATCCTGTGAAATGTCTGCAATAAGTCTTGGTTTTACTAGTTTTAAAAAAAATAAAAATAAAAAACCAAAACAACCACAAAAGCAAGCACAACTAACTCCTCAGAGTATAAAAGGGACATTTTATTTTTCTAAAACAGTGACAAACTTCTGAAATGTGAAGACCTTTGTGCACTCACACTTCCATGTAAATACTATAATACTCGTGGATTTTTTTTACTGTTGACTTCCCTGACTGGCTGCGTGTAGAAGTGATGGAGGTGACTCTGGTCTCTTCCTTGCTTGGTTATGAGGAGCAGGTTTAACACAGGTGTGATACCAATGACCTTTGGGTGCCCAGCTTGTGGCCTGCTATGAATGTTGGACTGTTAAGCTGTGGATGATTTATACCGAGCCAAAAGGTGGAAATAGAGCTGGTGTTAAAACTATTTCATATTCAGTGAGTAGAAATGACTTTAGTGAACTCTTACGGTGAAGCAGAAAGCATCAGTTGAACTGAAGGACCAAGACAGATTTTAAGCAACAAAGATTCACGGTAGAGCTGAAAACTGATCTGAGATGTTGTGCGCACAGTGTCTGAGCCTTATTTATTCTCAGATATCTCAGTATATTACAAATGTCCTAATCACAGAGGTCTCTGCCCTGCAAGTCAGCGTGGCGTGAGGGCAGCCACTGTGCTGTGGCCACTGCCAGTCCATGCTGCCTCCTTTTCTCTGTGCATCCCCAGCCTGTCTGCTTGGGGCAGCAGGTTACTATTTCTCATTTTGTCTGTGGGCTGCAGAGCCAGTTGGAGCAAGGACTGAGTCTTAGGTACAATCCTCACCCTCTGCAAACTAAGCAGAGCAAGAGAGGATGCGGTTTGCTGGGGTCAGAGAGGTGTCTCATGTGCTTCAAGTTCTGCCCTGGAAACGCAGCTCTCTGTGACTTGAAGGGAGGAAGTTAATGCCATCTTGTTTTCCAAACCTTTCTAACAGTGATGATGGCGAGTTTGGCTGAATAAATTAAAAGACTTGAGATATTAAAGGGGGATGAAATGTTACTTGTGTTTATTTTAGAAAATACATACCACTTTTTACAGTATTTTCATGGCTCATTAAGTTCTTTTTTATTTTAATTTCCTTCCTAGAAACTGTATGATGTGCTACTCATTGCTCAAACTCAAAATGGGATTTTTATCATTGGTACTATCTGTTTAAAATATGTTTGACAGATAAATTCCTCTTATTTCCCCTTTTCTATCCACCCCAGGGCTTAAATAGCTTATAAACAACAACATCAACAAAAATTGTTTTGTTATTCAAATGAGACTTCTTTTCCCCACTGCAAATTCCTTCCTCCCCGCAAACTGTGTTTTTAACAATAACAACTGCCTAAAGCGCTCTGATTTTTCTTTACAGGCAATCATTCTCACCAAAACCAAACAAAATAGGGAGCCCATTAAGCTAGAACCTTTTTTGCATACACCTGCAATAATTATTTAGATATGCACATCAAAGTGAATAAGCTGTTGCACAACATAATTGGTTAATTTTGATTATGCAGGAGCATCATCTTGTTGCACTGATGAAGGAAGCTCTTGCTCGTAGGCTGGACAGTCACTGATTAGAGATGGGCAGGGTACTTCCCAAATACAGGACAGGTACCTGTGAGGATGGGGGGGCTTTGCCATCTGTCCACAGATACTTTTGGTACTTTCCTATTTGCTAACCACCTGCCTGTTGCTAGAGACTTCTTGACTGACTCAGTCAAGGGATGACACAGAATTACCGATGTTTTGCCTGTGTGTGTGCATATAACAAATATCTGGAAATCCTCAAGTGCGTTAAAATAACTAGCTAAGCCTCACTGCAACCTAGTGAGATATTATCAACCTCATCTGACAGATTGTTGAATGAGACATGGAGAGTTCAAGTGATTTGAYCAACGTTGACTTGCTCTTGCAGCAGACTTAGGTTCAGAGCTGCAGTGTGATATGAAGACAGCTGCCATCCCACAGCATCTTTCTGTGCTTCTGGAGCAGAAAAAAATGAAACAGTAATGTGACCCTTTGGCAGATGGGCTCTTCTGGTGGCCAGGTGGTGTCGTGGCATCTGAGAAACAGAGTAGGAGAGGGGAGATCCTCACAGGCAGCGCTGAGGAGAGCAGGCAGATGGGCTGGCTGCTCTGCTTGCCTGGCCTCTGCAACGGTGTGTTTTGAGGGGTAGGGGTAGGACAGAACTGGTGTTCCCAAAGGGAAGACCCTGCCGATGCCATGCTGTCCACCCCCGCTCTGGCCCCTTCTGTCCAGGCATCAGAAGCTGGGGTATGGCACCAGGTGGCATGAGAGGTGTCCTCAGGTGGTAGTGGCTGGTGTTGGAGGTGGAGAATTCAAGTTGCTGATGTGGGTCTGCATGGGGATGTGGCCATGGGGAGGCTTGGTGCCACAGTCACAGGTAGAGGAGAGTGAATGGGTTTCATTGCAGCCAGTAGTCTGAGAAGGGCCTGAGTCACTATTTTCCAAACAGCTTGAAGAATTCAAAGTGCCCTCTGGATAGGGAAATGCTTTCCTTTACATCTACCTGACTGGGTGGCAGATGCTACCCACTCTGTTGGCTGCCCTTCAGAGAGATGTGACTGCCCCAGCCCCACTGATGGAAGGGCTCACTTGAGCTCTCACTGATCTGCTGCATGGAAAGTCTACCAGCCTGAGCAAACGCAGCCACAAAATCAGCTTGAAACTCCTCAGGCTGATTTTCCAWCAATTGGACTAAGGAAAAGTGCAGAGACCCCTCTGCGGGCAGTATTGCACAGGCGGGAGAGCTGGCAGGCGGCAACATGGCCATGGGATGGGAACATTTTTAATCAGCACGTCTGCCTGCAGACAGCACCTGTATCTCTCCCCTCCATATCTCTAACCACCGCAATTGATTTCTTGGCAGCTGGAAACTCTTTTGAACTCAAGTTCTTAACAAGCCAAAGGAGAGCACGGCATCAGGTAAGTGCTGTTGATTGACCAAACTATCCTTGGGGTTGCTATATGAACCGCAATCATTCAGGTCTGGCCATAAAAGCAACCCTATTACCGAGGGGTGGGGTGGGGGGAGCCCAACCCCAAACAAAGTTGATAGAAAGGCAGCAATACTAAAACAGAGGGTGAAATCGGTGGCTATAGTTCACTGGCGTTTGGCAAATGAATACAGTTTCCCATCACAGACTCCTCTCCTGGGACGGAGCTGTGTGATGGTGTTAGCTGCTGGCTGGTCCAAGGGTGTCGTGCTGAGGCCCAGCTCTAGGCAAGGTTTTGGCTGCTGTTGGGCAGAGGAGCAGGTGACCTCTTTGTACCTGCGAGGGTGGTCTGGAGGCTCGGGTTGAACAGATCCTGAGCAGGGAGAGCTGAAGTATGTGCTTCACTTTTCCATGCATTTAAACCCTATTCCCTTTCCTTGTTCTGTTTTTTGCAGAAGAAGAGGGCTCTCCCTTGCTCTGTGGACAAATGATTTCAGCTGGACACAAACCCAGGGACTTTCAGGTGGCCCTTGCCTTTCAGAACTGTGGGATRTGGGGCCAGGCAAACACACCCAACCAAGCCACTGATTTCACCAGTACAGWGATTTTCCCTGTATCTTTATGTCCCCAGCCCCAATGGGTGTTATGAGCTGGGACACATGGAAAGCCTTTTCCCTGGACCCAACGGKCATGTTTTGGCCAAGAAGAATGTAATGGCATTGCTGAAAGGATGGAGAAAGGGAAATCTTGCCCTGACTTGCTGTACGTGTTATCTCAGCTATGAGGGACRTGCGGTAGTCCTTTTAGTCTGGYCTAATCWGTGAGAAGAAAGTCATGCTCTGTGYCTCTTTAATGTACTATTTTTGCCCTGGTTGGCGGTGGTGTGGAGAAGAGACCTGGTTAATGAGAGAGGAGGACTTTTTGATGGCAACCCAGAAGGCAACATCAGACTCATGTCATCTTTTGTGTTTTAATTACTAAAGTCACATTCAGCAGTGGGGCAGATTGTGAGGAGGGTGAACATCTGGGAAGAGAGTTTCCATCGGATGTTGCACCAGCTGCTCTTGAATGCACACTGCACAATTTGGGAAACAAGAACTGGGGAAGGGAACTGAAATTCCCCAGTGTGCATGCTGACCCCACAGCATAAGCGCGTCTACACAGTGCTTTGAGATTTCTCCATTGACTATTAGCACAACCTTGGACCTTGTTAAAACTCTCTTTGAGCTGTTCTGTGTAAAGTACCTTGATCTATGGCTAAAAAGCACTATTTAAGAGCTAGGTATTAGCATGGTGTGGTGTTTTTTTTTTTTTTTTGTTTTTGTTTTTTTTTATGTGCTCTAATCTTCTAGTCCTGAAATGGAAGATTCGAAGTGTGACGTGAAAAGTGGTACTGTAGAAATTACTCTGAACACGTCTGGATTTGCAGAAAAGAGCATATCTGGACAGCTGAGCCCTGCGGGCTTCTCCAAGGGGGACTTTTAGGCTATCTGAGGTATTCCCACCACTCCCTTGTTGGATTCCCAAAGGGTGAGTCTTTTCTTGCAGTTTTGATCATTGTGCTTCCCTGAGAGGTTTGGGGCAGGGTGGGGAGACTCAAAAAACCTGCGGTAAAGGAGTGTGACAGGAGACAGGCTCTGTGCTGGGAAAGCAGAGCTGGCTCTGAAGCATAMGGGATCATGGACATGCAATCCTTGGGCATTGCTCCTGGGAGTTAGATGGGTTTTGCAGTCTGGCAGGGAGAAATGGTTGTCTTCTCTCTGCCTCAGCTGATCCTACCACTCACACTGTTGCAGGAGTTGTCCTTATGTTTTCTTGAAGGGTCTGGCYGGTCTTTCTAATTGGCACAGGAGGGAAATGGCACAGGCTGTGACTGCTGAAAGAAAAGGTCTCAGCTCAGGCAGCGGAGTTGCATGGCCTGGGAAATGGAGCTCTTTGGCTTTATCCCTGCCAGTTGGCATCTTTTCCACTGCTCCTTTTCTCTTTAGCGCCCCAAATCCACAAAGCATGCCAGCCTGTSCGTTGTCCCATAGCCTCTAATGACTGGCATGCATGCTCAAAGCAGTACACGTAGCCTGGTGTGACTTGMGGGTGTGAAGCCACATGTGCACTGAAGGGCTTTGATGGAGCTGTGAGTCCCAAATGCCAAATTCTTGTCTGCTGCTTGGCAGCTCTCTAGATTGACTGTAGCATTCAAGGAGGGGGTGGTGAGAGGAGAGACAAACCCGGTGGTTATTCCAAAATTGTACAGAATAGAGCTGGAAGGGGCCTTGAGGGTCGTCTAACTTTTCYTGTGCAGGATCAGTTTGACTTAAAGCACTAGCTATATCTGAACTAAAACCAAGTCAGGTTTGCATATAAAGAAGCTTGCTGAGAGCCAGAATTTCATTGTTGAAAGTAGGCAGAAAAAGGCAAACTGTATTCAAAAAGATGTTCTTGAAAATGTAGGCAATTTTCTCAATGCTGTGCAATGTCTCAGTTAGTGTAACTTCAAAAATCAATTACTTTCTTTTACACTAAACAATGATTAAGCTGTTCAAACCACTTGGCAAACAAACAGCTGCAACATCCAGAGAATGAGAACTTCTGGAAAGGACCATAGTGATTGCTTGGATATTTGCCTTTGATTAAATTAGAAACACAGATCTTTTTTTCCTCTTTCCTTTCCTCCAGCTCTGAGATGGGTTATGCAGGAGGCTCTGAACTTGTATTTTACATTCTTGTGCCTACCTCTGAACCCATCTTSTAATAAATATTTGAAAGTTTGACTTAAACTGCTCCAAATGGTTTCTAGATTCCCAGATGAAATGATAAATTGCCTAAAAGAGGAGCCTGAAAATGAAACAAACTCTRCAGTAGCAAAGCAGACCTGAAGATTACATATTTCAGTAATGGGTAAAAGTGCCACCTTTTCAGACCCTTCATAAAAGAAAGAATCTGTTTATTAAAACCCCAGATTATCTGGGCAGACTCTGTAGCCATAGAAATCAAAGGCAAACTGTCAGTTCTCCCTCTGTTTTCCTCTCCTTTCCAGGCAGTGAACTTCTCTTCAAAAGGAAAAAWTTTTCTATGGGAACCTAGAAGAAAATCCTGGAAAACAGGTAGAGGTTAATATCCTTGATTTGCAACAGAAAAAGTGGGGGTTTAACTCATGCAGGGCTGAGTAGTCTGCAGGCAGCAGGGTGATGGTTTGCCCAGACATTGGGAAGGTAACTCTTAATTCCTCACTGTTTGACTTGCTGGTTTGGGAGGGGACACGTGTCTCTTTTCCTTGTGCAAGAAGGACTTGACTCCCTGCATAAATCAACTCCATCCCTCTTTGTAATGGATCGTTTTTGTGAGCTCCATGGTTGTGTTCATTTTGGTTCATACTGGGCTACAACCTTGGGTTGAAAGTTTAGGTAAAGCAGCTGCACATATAGGAGACGGAACAGCATGTAAGAGTGCTGCCGCGCGGGGCTGGGGCAAAGCCTGGGCTGTGTGGTGGATTTATCTGGGGTAAACAAAAGGGGATGTGTAAGCTGGCATTTGTGTCACAGGACCTGTCATTTTAACATATAATATGGTCTCACCCACAGGCTTAATTCCTGCTAAGAGGCAGGGTCTGCTTTAGTCAGGGCATTTTAAAAGCCCTGTTGCTGTGTACGATCTTCCTATAGAAGTGTTTGGGAGTGGTTTTCTGTTGGTTTTATGATCTTTCTGGTCTCTAGCTGCATGGGATGTCCTGGCTGTGTGCAGCAGGGCTTGAATGCAGTGGGTCACACAACGCTCTGCATCCRGAGGGGTCAGTATCCCTGTGGGGCTGGCTGCTTGGGACAGCCAGATACCTACGCTCTGCACATGACAACCCACCTGGTACCCTGGTTTCAGGATACCTTTGTGCCTTCTCTGCCCTGGAGTCGGCTGGCGGGCTGTCTGCCCTTCTGTGCAATTCAGAGCAACCTTGATAGCAGAGCACAGCCGTGGTAGGAAACTGGGCCACTGTAGGAGACCCAGACCCCGGACCGCAGCTCAGCAGAGCAGAGTCTGATACCTGCGAAAGGCAAACGTGGTCTGGTCGTGTATCCCGTAACGGTGTATAGCCCCCGAAAGCTTATTCTTTTTGTCAGTTTTTTTTTCTCTCTGGGTTTTAACTTTCTGCTGCTACTTAACTTTGTAAAATAATAAATAGCAAAAAATATGTTCTTAGAAATTCATGCCTGAGGCTTTTTCTAAGTAGTTTTGAGTCTTCAGAGGAAAGCTACTACTAAGCAAAAATTACCATAATTAACCATAGTAAACTGCCTGCCATTTGATGTCTGAGACTTAAAAGCTTTTGTTGGGATCCAGACAATTTTTGAAAACAAGGCCTCAATGGCCTAATTAAAAAGAAAGGAGAGAGAGAGGGGAGCAGGAAAGACTGGTGATAAATCTAAACAAATCAGAATGGGCTTACAAGAGGAAAGGTAAACGCAGCCTCACTTCTTGGTCCAAAAGTATAGCCTGGGAAGTCTGGATTTCATCTTGCCCCAGCATACTTTTCCTCTGAAGCGAATGGTCCCTATTGCTCTGGATTTCATATGGGACTTCAGTGGAAGGGAATTCTGGGTCAGGGTGCAGTGTTTCTCTGAGCATGCAAAACAGACACATCCCCTTTAAGATTTCCAGTCTTGGGAAAACACATCAAATTTTGAGTAAGTTCACCCTGAGGCAGCAGCAGCCTTGTGATGAATGTGGTCAACACAAATATTTGTATAGCAATTAACTGCGCAGTGCAATGATRATAACACAAATATGCTTTTAGTAAGATAGTGCTCATAGCAGTTTAAATTGGGGCTGTAAATACATTGATTTCCTGGGAAGCAGAGGGATTTACACCAGCAGACGTGCTCTCTCTGAGCTTGCAAGCTGTTATACTGCTACTGCCTTGGTGGGGGGGAAGCAGGTTTCAAAGGGGCAGTGCTGACCACACAGGCACATCTGCAGCACAGCAGCGGTCAGGCAGATTGCACCCGGGAAGGGTCTTCCCTTGCTCTTCTGCACGCTCAGACTGCCTAGCTGCCCAATGAAATGTGAGGAGATGAGGCTGTATTTCATCATTTTATGCTGGAAGAAGCCTGGAAAGGGAGTCCATGTGGACAGCAACCCCTATAAGTGAGTGTGGTGGATTCCTGTTGCTTTTTAGATGCTTTCCAAAGGCTCTGACTGGTGAAATCAGTTTGTGTTCTGGTGTTGAAAGGGGTTTCTGTCCCAGTGGAAATAGAGAAGCCTGTGGAACGTTTCCTGAACTTGGCTCACAGCCCCACAGGGCAATGCTGGCTGAATCTTGGTGTATGTCTGCGCCTGGCGAGAAGAATCCCTCGAGGCCCTGAATTGCAATGTCACTACGGCAGCATTTTGCACTGTCCCCAAGAATGTGGCCGGTTTTCCAGCAACGGGGCCGCTGGAAAACTTTTGCTGCTGACATGTTTGGTGCTGAGGAGCTTTGGCAGTGCTGTACAGCTGCAGTATGGGTGCATGTCTGGCTGCTTTGCAAAGTGCAAAGTGCATCACAGAGGGAGTTACCACCAAAACCAAGGGTGTTCCATGGCTGGGGACCTCGTGGTACTTGCTCATACTGCTGTGTGTGGAGGGAGCACGTCTACAGACTCCAGCCTCAGGGGAACAGCCTGTATCTGGCCATACAGGTATATCAGCCTGGGCTGATGGCAGTGAGCTTGCAAGGAGGAACAGAGCCGCTGGCTGCTCTTGAGATGGAAGCACTACTCAAAGGGGCAGCCAGGACATGGCTGCCCTTCTCAGCTGCTGCATCTTGTACCTGGTCATGCAGTACATGCGGGGTTGTGCTGTGACTGTGTCATGTCACACTTGTGAGTTGGAGGCTGACACAGGTGAGCTGTGTATCCCAGGCTGAGCTCTACCTTGAGCTCCTCTTGCAGCCTCCTTCAGTGCTGCTGCAAACAAAGATGCCAGGAGGCACGTGGGGTGTTTACAACCTCACAGTCCTGGCGGTAGCAAAATAAGGAGCAAAGAGAACTGCTTGAGGGAGTTTGTACTTCTAAAAGAATAATCAGACTTTGCCCTCAGGAAGGAAGTTCACTGGATTACAACTGCCTGCCCACTCTGATGATGGCTAGATATTTCCCGAAGCCTTTTAATGAGAGTAATTGTGCCCAACTTTCTGAAAGCCCTGATGCAATGCTGGGTGTCCTGCCTGTCCCTTTTGGCATTTGTGTGGTGGGAGAAGCAATTTCTTTTCCTTCTGATGTTGACTCATCTCCAGTTGTGGATGTACAAGTCAGCTTTTGAGTTTGGCTCCATGAATCCTGCTGTTCTCCCTAAGTCCACAGATGAGGCTGTAACCATGGCAATTTTGTTGCCGCTCAGACAAACCATCAATGTGGAAGACTCTCAGTCTGACATCCTTAAAGGGAAAAGCAAAGCTTTCTTTGCTCTGAGAGCTCAAAGCAGAAGAGAAGGAAGGAATCAAGAAAGGCTTCTGGCCACTGTTTGGCTGTGGCTGCAGAATGTCTAGGCTAGACGTGAAGACAGCCCTGGTGGGTCAGCGCAGAGATCTGTGTCGATGCTGTGCTGTCACCAGCAGCAAACACCTGTGCAAGAACAGGGCGAGCAAAGAGTGATGTGCTCTCCTCACATCTGTGCTGTGCTTCTGGTGATCTCAGAGGCTTCCAGAACCAGATGTGGTGCCTCTGTGTGAAACAGCCCTACAATATGGGCTAAGCCCCATTCCAGCTACAGCCAGGTTGCAAAAGCTTTGATAAATGCTTCAAGCCTCCATTTATCTATATGCTAAAATCCCGGGCCAGGTTATGGTTTCTTTAAGGCTGTGTAAGTCCAGTGTGATTCCACTTACTAAAACAGGATCACCTTGGCAGTCCTTTCCCATGCTGCTACCACTACAGATGTCATAGCTGCATCCTGCCAAACTTCCTCAGGGCAAACTCCAAGCACAAATGAGAAAAAGCTACTTTTTTGGCCAGTAGAGCCAAGCTATCCGGCAACTAGAATAAACTAGACCAGTGAAAATATGATTTCTTATATCCTGTGGGCTATAGGAGAGAAATCACCTATTTGTCTAATACAAGGAAATCTAAAATGAGATGTTCCATGTTTAATGAAGGGTGCAGTTCAGTAGTGCAGCTGAGCTGATCCAATGTCTTCCTGATCCCRAACATCTTTACTTTCCGTTTGTATGTCTTTGGTGGTACAGCTATTGTCAGCTTTGGTTTTGTTAGTCAGCTCCTGCTGAGATGATTCAACGCACTAAGTTGGCAGAAAAATAAACTTGGCCAAAAGTTTTCCTCCAGGATAGAATAAAGGAAGCACTTTCTGTCCGATTGGTGAGCTGAACTGGCTCTATGGAGGGTCTGACACAAGGACAAGGGAGGGAGTGGGACCATGTAGCTGATAATCAGACTGGTGAAAGGGAGGAGGAGGGCTAGGAAGACTAGGACTGACTTTTCTGGTGGCAGAAAACTTTTAAATAGTCTTGTGTGTGGCTGAAACATGCCATTAGCTGTGACACCTAGCCTTACGAGAGATTAATCCTGTCCACAGATTTTCAGCCACAGTGATTGAATCAGATAGTCTGTGTTAAATGCAGCGCAAAAGCCCAGCATGAGGGCAACATCTCTGCTTTCTGGGGAATGGATGTGCTTGGAGTTATGAATGAGTTTGTCTGAAATTTCTCCCAGAAAGCCTCTACAAGATTGTTTACATGATTGTGCCTTCTTTAACATAATTATTCAGCAGAAGCCCCACGTGGAGCTGCAGCGTATGCTAGCAGTAGCAGAGGCACTGCTGGTGGACCTATTTTACCTCCCCAAACAGCATTAGACATGGCAAAGAAAGCAGCTGTCTATGCTACAGTTGTTACAAGCTGTTACTTCCGACTCCTACCTATCCTTTGAGATGATAATGTTGTCTGCAAAAAGCTGCTGTGTATGTACAGTATTTATGTGCTATAAATTGTAGTGCTTTCTGGGAAGTGCACTGTGGTGATGGAACTCCCTTTTCTTGTTCCCTGACTATCTGGGAGATGTATTGCATAGCTTGGTGGAAAGGCCCAGCAGCAGCTTACACCTGCAGCAGAACTTTCTCCCAGGAAGCCAGACACAGCTTTAGTTTCAGTTACAAGTGACTCTATAGCTGGAGAAAGTACTTTGGGGTGATGGTGGTGGTGGGAACCACTGGAGCCTTATGATGGCGCTGGATCCTGGAGACCACTCATCTTTTTATTAGGATGGGTCAACCCTCTGGACCTGCCCCTAGCATTGATGAAAAGCAATGTGGTCTCCTTGTTGCATTCATGCTTCCTTGTGGTCCTGACAAACTGTCTGGTCAAGAAGGCCCTTCCATGAATAGTAAAGTTAATGCTTCCCATTCTGATCCCCCTTGCTTGCTGCAGAAATGAAGCAATAAGGAGGCCTTGCAGTGTGATGCTATTGTGTGAGGAATGATAAAGGGAGGGATATATGCTGGTAAAACAGTGGGCGAGGGAGCTGTACAGGMAGAAGAGGTTTAGTGTAGTTGTAGGTAATCCTGGGATGATTTGGGCATTTTTCCCTAATAAGCTCCTTGCTGTTGGAGGGAACTGGATATAGGAGTGAGCATGGCTCTTGCTTTCTCCTACCGTCTTCTGGGGGCTGAATACCTTTCTGTGGCTTTTAATCTTGCATGCTGACAGTCTCAGGCTGCCCAGCATGTGACGGGCAGTGTCATGGGCCCTGTGGGATGTCTGTGTGTGATCTTGCAGGCTAGATGTTCTGTGGGCCTGCCCGTAAGACCCAAACAAGGTACCCAGAGGTGGAAATGTGGTCACCACAGGCTCCATACATAGGCAATGGTGGAAAGGGCCATACCTTCAGCACCTTGATCAGGCATCTGGATCTGAATAGCCATCATATGCTCAATATAGCAGAGTGTCAGATGTTCCTGCAAATGTAGTGCTTATCCTGCACCTTACTGTTATGTCCTGCACATGCCTTGCCTTGGAAGAGGACCTGTCTTGTGCTTCAAGCCAGCAAATGCCCAATTACCGCACTAACACAACATAAACTGCAGGTTATTAATGTCAGCTGGCTGCAATTTCACCAAATTTGAAACTTCAGGAGCCAGGTGCTGGGTTGCCTTCTCCACATCACTCTGCCAAAGCACCTGTTTCTGAGCACCATCTCTTCCCTTCCCAAGCACCATCTCTTCCCTTCCCAAGTACCTCATGCCAAAGGCCATGCTGTCTGCAACCCCTGCGGCAGCTCCCTAAGGTGCAGACTGTGTGTGGATCTGTCCTGACACCTCCTCTTGCTCCTCTTCTAGCTTTATGCAATTCCCTACTCTCATCTCCTCTCACGCTGCTGCTCCTCTCAACAGCTGAAATAGCAGGAGTGAGTGGTTTGTGAACTCTSGCTGAACTGACGGGATGTCTTCATAACACTCCACATTTCTGCAATTAGTTTTTTTTTTTTTTAATTTAATTTTATTTATTTTTAACAGGCTCTGCTCCCAGATTTACTGAGCTGAATGCAATTGCTTAGCTTCATTATTCTGTTGCAATAGGTCTGCTAGCAAGTTTATTAAGCAATAAGGGATGAAAGGCAGCAAGTTTCTAGGTGGTTATAGCGTGTGTTGTGTAGTGTTGATAAGGCACAAGGTCGAAGGCTCACAGCTTTAATCACTGGAGAAAAACACCCTGGAGAGACAGGATCTTATTGGTATAATGACATGGAAATAAGTCATAAAAAAGGAACTGCTATAAAAACTGCCCATTCCTCTTTCCCTGGAGAAACTGATGCTTAGGAGAGATTGTTTGTAGAATTGCTCTAATGTCACATCTATGGCTATCTTCCCCTCAAGGATTATGGACCAGGTGTGAACTTGAAATGGAAATCCCCTGAACCAGCTCCTTTCGTTATCTGCTAGCCAGAAAGCGCTCCAGTTTTGTTGATGAAATTCATGCTGAGGGGCTTTCTCCCCCTGCAGAAATCCTGGAGCTTTCTGTGTCTGCAGGGGACTTGTCAGATCTTGTGAAGTCTGGAAAGCTGCTGCTGGTGGCCCTGCCATTGTGGTTGTGGCTTCACCCTGTGGTGCTGCTGTTTCTCACCCGCTGGGATCCCATGGGTGCCCTACATGATTGTAAAGATMCAGCATCTTCCTTGGGCCTGAATGTAGTTGAAGCCACACCATTTTGTGCATGTGAACCCTGTTTTCCCTAAACAAGCAGGTCATGTACTGCTGTCTCTCATTCTTTCTTATCCTTACCTACTGGTGTAAAATCCAACTTTAAAATCTCTGTTTGTGTGTCTACTTTGTCACTGGTCATCACTGTGATGTTTGGCAAGTCATGTCATTGCTACCAGACTCCTGGCCTTACACACACCTTGTAAATCTGGGCTAATAGTACATCCCAACACAATATAGTAATTTCAGGGTGAATTAACAAATTTTGGAGGATTAGAGACATATCCTTTAGAAATGCTAAGTAATAATATTGTTTCCCTGTGGAGGCTATTAGAAATTGAAAAATGACTTCTGAGGGAAAGATACCATTATAACAACATAGAGAAGCCAGATGGGCAAGTGATCCACACAGCTTATGTCAAGAAAATGGGAAGCATCTGTCTCTGTGGGCAATGGAAGAAATAATTAATGTATCCACGTACAGCCTGGGAGATTGATAGCTGTAATTTAGCAGTGGCTGTTCAGCACTTCCATCGGCAATGACAAAGTGGCCTGCAGTGTTACCTGTTTCTTAATCAATCTCTTGATTGCTGTATGGAAGGGGCTGGAGTTACTCTCTGAAGAGAGAGATCTTATAAAGTGAAGCAGCAGTGACACACAGCCATATGGGAGACCATATGTGAGGACAACATCTGCAGAGGGCTTCATCTTTTCCTTCTCTTTTCTGTCCCCCCCCCCCCCCCCCCCCCCCTTCTCATCTTATTGAATTGCAAAGGGTTATTGGATTAACATGCAGATCAGCTCAACAGCCATAGCTGAAGAGGCCAGTACTGTGAATCAGACTCCTGTGGCAGGGAAACCTGAGCAGCGGAGTCCCGTGACAACGTCAGAGAAGTAGCAGATTGCTGATTTGACACCCCAATGTGCAAAGCCTGCCCCTGTTCTGGGGGATGGAGGCTGGAGGGGAGCTGTGCATGCCCCTGTTCTGGGGGATGGAGGCTGGAGGGGAGCTGTGCATTACCTGGTCTCTGGGATTAATGCCGAAAGTTGTTGTGGGTCACCACTTCAGGTCAATGTAAATTGCTGGCATTACAGGGCACTGTAAAGTCAAAGCGCTTGTCCTCATTTTGTAGTTCTCCGTCAGCCGTGTTGTAGCAGCAATGCTGTGGTGGCTGGAACAGTATAAACCTTTTGTAGGTGGAGGGAGGTGACAAGGGTTAATGTGCTCAAAAGCTTGTCTATTCCCCCCCCATCCTACATGCCAGATGATTTAATGTGAGAGATTACCTCTGTCTGCTAGCATTGCCCCATCTGTACAACACCTTGCAGAGCACTGAGCTGCCTGCTCAGAAAGCAGAGCTCCCAGAAGTTTCCTCCTCCTGGGCTGTGGGAGGAAGCAGGATATGKCAGAGCTGCGTATCAGGAATAAGGAGTTGCGGGTCTGCTCTTGACCCTGGTTCCTTGTGGCAGAGACCTCAGGGCAGGGGTTTTCCAGCGACGCAATGAAGAGAGGCAGAGCAGGAAGCTGAGAGAGGGGTGGCCAGGAGGGCAGCACCCAAAGTCATGGGGCCCAGCCCCTGGACCTCAGCTGAGGATGTTTTTTTCCACAGATATTCACTGGTGTAAGCACATGGTAGTCCTGAAGGTTGACTGGTTAAGACACAACATAAAAGCCTTGCTGAGGAGTAGCTGGTAGCAGGGATGCAGAAGCAAGGATGGAGCCCAGGCCTCTGAAATCCCGTACCTGTGCTGCAGTCCTTGGAGCCGGCTTTGCGTCTGGACAAAGGACTGAAACGATGGGCTGAGGCGACTGGGGGGGCCTGGGCCCACCGATCTATGAGCCATGCTTCCTGATGGGGCACGTGGCTGATATCTGACAGGCCTCATCAGGCTACGTCTTTTTTTGTGTGTGTAAGTCGGAAAACAGGGGGCCTTGCTTTTCACCTGACATTGCCCTCAGATTTGAAATCCAGTGTGGGAGAGAGATTTACTTTAAGGACAGAAAATGATGTTTTACTGTTTCATAAGTCTGATTCTGTTTATAGTCCTTTCTTGTTCTGTTCAACTTACCGAAACAGATTTTCATATGGAGTAAATAATGTAACTGTTCCCTCCAGTGGAACTGTGATGATTCACACCAGCTTGGGTTTGGTTCCACTAACCTTAACTCCTCAATGTAATTAACTAACACAATTGCCCTCTCATACCCATGTTTCACATCTTTGAGACTACTGCAATGATTTTATATAACCTGGGATAAATKAAACCCTGATAAAGCTTCTTAAAGGTCACCCTGCTTCTGTTAGAGATGGAGATGCTCTTTTAATCCTCATGATTTGTCAAGCATGATTTTCATATGACTCAAACTGGCCAAGTGCAGAAGGTTTTTAGTAGCACGGTGGGTGCTGATATCTCTTTGCTTTAGGAGCCCTGATGCCACTGGTAGTTTAGTGTGGTGCCCAGGCTGTAGCACCGTTACTCCAGTGAGAGTCCCTAGGGAGGGCCGTGGTGATGGCTCTCTGGCTGACCTGTACTGGAGACATCTAGGTGGAAGGCGGTTTGGAAACAGCCTCAGCACCTGCAACTTCTCTTTTGGTGTAACACTTTGCTGTGGTTAAACTGAGGCGTTTTCTGGACAGGGGTTATACAGATATGTGGTTATTCACCCTGCACCAATCATAGCAAGACAGCTGGAGCTAGCAGAGGGTAATGAAAAAACACAATGTTTTCTTGGATTCAGCTTGAACAGTAGCTGAACTGCATCAATCAGTTCACTTTCCTTTAACGTCTTGAGTCACTAGACAGGAAGGGATATGAAAGTAAGAGGGAGTGAATTGGCATTATTGCAATAGATACTTTATTGCCGCATCATCTGGGTCCTGCATCCTCCTCAAGGTCTGGTTGTTCATCACACAACCCTTTAACCGAAAGCTCTCTCTTGCCACATCCTAGAGTGATGGCTTTGTTGTACAGTGAGGATGTACAATGAATCCTTCCATGGCTGCTGCAGTGGCTCTGGCCAAGGACCCATGCCATGGCTCTCTCACTCCCAGAAAAGATTAGAGTGAGCCAGGGAGAGGCAATGAGCCCCCGTAAATTGAGCCTGTGATGCACTACAGAGCTCTYGTCTCTGAACGTCCTCCCTTCATCGAGGAAGGCAAAGTGGTTTGATGATGGATTTCATGGAATGGGACACGTGAGAGCAACAGCTATTCGAATATAGAGGTGTGCTTTATGGAGAGATTATGTTTTTGTTTAAGCTTGCTTGGATATCAAGATGACAGCTGTGTAGAGATTGTGTGGACAAATGAAGTTAGAGCTAATGCTCAACAAGAGGGATGCAAGCTTCCCAGGGGGTATGGATTTGCAGTACAACACAAAATCAGATTTCAAAGATCAGCCATGCTGAAAAGACATCGACTGAAGATAAAATGCAAGTACTTACCTGCTCATTTTCTGCAGTGCTTTATTGCTCATTTTTGTTTGGTTTTGCACTAAGTAAAGGGATCTTTGTCTTCTCTCTCAGGCAGGGCTACCCTTTGCAGGCCCACAAAGCTCATCACTCTTTCCTCATATAGGAAAGCCTGAAATACAAAGGAGAATGCAAGGCTTCATTTTCTGAGTACGCCAACAAACAAAAATTTTCATGATTTGGCCATATCTGCTGTGGACTGATGTGACCCCCTTCACCTGTTGAGGATTTTTGGCCTCATTTCCCATTATGGGGTGAGAGAAGAAATGAGGACAAGGTCAGAAATTCTCCGGAGGGACCCAGGATGATCTGTTGAGGAACCTTTCCTATGCCACGAGTGACCACAGGCATTTGGAGACTGAGTATGGCTGTTAGCTGTGGACGACCCAGCTGGCAGAGGCTGGACTGCTGGAGATCCAGAAACCAGGGGAGATGTACTGACAGAGGGACTGGGGAATTTGGGGTCTCAGGTTTTTAGAGGGGTCTCAGGTCTCACTCTCTGGTGAAAACAAGAAAGTTTTTGAGATCTTCCCTGTTCCCATCACAATTTATCTGAAAACAGAGAAGATGAACTGTCTGGTTGTGATGAGCAGATAGATCTTGTGGCCCTATGCTGATGGATCTCAYGCATTCAGGAGCAAAAGTCACCGCGTTTAAAGCCTTTCTGCAACATGTGTGGTTCCAGTCCAACTCTTTGTGATSAAGGTCTCTTTTCCAAACACTTCTGGGGTTGAATGGATATGGAAATTGAGGTTGTCCCCATCGGTCAAAGTGGATGGACAGCATGGACTACGGTTGTCCTGTACCCTGTTGTGAGGACAGGGTCTGATTCCTCATGCTTTCAGCAGTCACCTTCCACTGCCAATAAATTCCCTTTGTAAAACACTGGAGAAATGCAGGCTGGTTGCCACTTCCTACAGGCTATGAAATCAAACTGAATCCTCTGTAAAGAAAAGCAAAGATATGGGCACAGGTGTTCAGGTGGCTGCAACCTGCTCCCTGCCTGTTCCAAGGCCTCTAGGTGAGAAACACACCAGAAAGAGGGCAGAAATCCAGAGCTGCTGAAGCAGCTACCAAGGAAATTGCATGTCTGTGCGCGTGTGCATTTATCTCTCTGCGTGTCTGTTTCCCTGCATTTGTCCTTCTCTTTCTGTGTTCAGAGCTGGTTGATTAACTTTAAAAAAAAAAAAGTGCACGAATGATTTACCAATCAAAAATTATAAGTTATTTATCTAGAGAATATTATTTGTTTCTTTGTGGAACTAGCCAAATTGCTGGAAAATGGATTTCCCATGAAATTAGTGACCTATCAACAGTCTCAGTGCTGGGGGGACACTACCTGTGAGTGCCAGCAGGCAAGTGTTGTGCACTGCTGGTGAAAGGAGAGTCAGAGCAAAGTAAAAAACCAGGTGAGAGGGTGTATGCATGGCCGCAGTATTACATAAATATGGCTGTTCCTAGTAATGTAATAGCTTGTACTGTACAAGGGATCTGTAAACCCCCAAATGCCTAGGGCAGTGAGATCTGATGGTAGCATTCCCATCTGGGACATGGCAAAGTCGTGGCTAAGACTAGTGTCAGCAGCATCCTGCCATTGGTGGCAAAGCTGAAGAGTGGCTCTAGGTCTTTTTCCCTCTCCCTGGGCTGCTTTGCTCTCCTTCCCCAGGGTCCAAAAATGTGTTCATGAGGACTATATCACAGGGCACAGTCTTGCTTTGTGCAGGGAGGGAAGTCTTGATGGCTGTCTAGACCATGAGGTCACTCACATCAGGGTTGCTTCGCAGTAAGAGCTATAAGGTGTTCTGGGTATCCTAGAAGACTGGTCATCCTCGACGTGTTTATCTGGGAAGTACACGATCCTGCCTGTGTTTCTGCATTTGTTGGTCCCCTTTAAATCCCACTGGAGCTGACAGGAAAAGAAGGTCATGACTCTATTTCCCTTGAAGCTGAAGGAAGGCTCCTGCTGACCCTCATAATTGTGGATCAGGTACTTCTTTGTTCTGTCCCTGCAATCAGGGCTTTCATCTGCTTTTCCATAAATAGAAAGCACCAACCACCTCAGAAACCCCTGTCGCCGCTCGTGACAGCCGGGGTCATGCAGCACTCATTAAAGAAAGTAAATAAAGGATGTGGGCAGGCCTGGCAGCGACAGCTTGCTCATGGTGCCAGCAGGCCCTCTGCCAGGTAAAGCCGAACTCCCAGCGAGAGCTTCTCAGAGTGCCTTTGGGATGTGTACAGAAGAGTTCTGTGGTGAGATGAAATATTTAAAACCACTTTGGGTTGAAGCGAGGTGGGGAAGCAGCAGCCTCTTTAATCTGTGCACAGTTTTAAGACTGCGTGTGAATCATTGATGAGGAGGGCAGAGTGTTTCTAAAGCTGTGGCAGGTCATTAAACCTGGTGATGGACTCATTAAACAGGGAGCTGCATGGAAAGCCCTGGACAAAAGTGCTGGAGTATTTCACAAGCATTGCCCTGTGGAGCACCAGCACTTTTTACCTGTGACTTCCAGGCTATTGTTGCAGTATTTATTAATAAAGGAAAACGTCTTAGGCCAGTGGATCGTGTTGTATAAGAGGAAATGTCTGAAAGAAGCTCTTTAGTCTGTCAGGCAAAAGCGTAAGAAGATACAATAGTTGGAATTCAGGATTTGGGGTGTTTCTAACCATCTGTGTTGCACGTGGAGGTTGGGTAAATCACCTCTGCCAACTCTTTTAACTGGGACTTAATTGGGGTGGGGAAGGTGGGAGAATGTTGTAGTGTTAGTGTCCCCATGGCTTCAGTGGAAGAAAAGTAGAAAATGCCATTTTGCCAAGCGGTGTCCTCAAACCCATGTGTGTTCACAGCTCGTGCCGGCCTCAGTGCCCACACCATAGTGCTGTTTGACCTCTACTGCACCTGCTGTTCTGTGCCTTAGGCTTTTTCTGACCCACCTGCAAAGATCGTACATGCTGTTCGATGGGTTGGATAATTTTCCAGCCATTGCAATGACAAATGCAGTGTCAGATGATCCCTTCAAGTGATTTAAATTTTGTTTTCTTCTGAGATAATTTTGCTTTTCAGTAAAACTGTGCTTACAGAATTTTGCTTTTCAGTAAAACCATGCTTAAGTGCTGGCCACAGACCCGACTAAACCTGGCCTCATTGCTTACAGTCCCTGTGCTTCATCTCTAATTGTTAATTACACAGACCTAGATACTTGGATGGTGTAAACTGGCATTACTCTCTTGGCTTCAGATGGGTTTACAGGATTTAAACAATATCCCCTGATTGTCCTACATTTACATAGCTGCATTCCAAAGCACTGTGCAAATGTCATGCAGAGGAGATGATATCTGCCTTCCTCAGGGGGCTGGATATTGTCCCCCAGCTGGCAAGCAAGCAGCAAGTGCCCTTTTCTGCAGAAAGGCCACAGCTGTCTGCCCTTGCTTCCCTGGCCCTCAGGAGAGAGTGGAAACAGCTGCAAAGGAAAAGATCCTTCAAATTTGCAATGTGGAGGAGGAGCAAGGGTTTAGTAACGTGGAGGATGCTTTTGGCTTGAGAGCTCTGAGTTCCTTTTCTCTCTGCCTCCTGGTTGGGCTGAGAACAAAAGAAGCTGGTAGCAGCTTGGGGGAAGGGCTTGGCTGGCATGACAGAGGTGTGGGGATTTCTCACTTGGATGCTGGGCTCACAGCTCAGGTAAGTCCACACATTGCTTGAAGCCATAGGTGGTGATGAGGTGGGAAACAGCTCTATTCCCCTTGTTGGGCATGGTAGCTGCATCGTGATGTTTATGCTTTCTACTTAAACTTTTGTTGGGACAGCTTACTTCTAAAATGCAATTGCTTCTGGGGGACTAGAGAGCTGATTACTACTTACTATTACTTAGGAATCCAGAAGAGAGAGTGAGGATGAATTAAATAAGAAATTTGTCTTCTGCTGCACACAAAGGTATCCAAGATACTCTAGTTTTGTCCTCAAGTAAACAGTAATTGAATTGTTCCTTTTGCTTGCTTTGGTTTATTGCTTGAAACAAATAAGCTCTCCCCCAAATGATGCATTTCCAGAAATCTTGTAAGCAGTGTGCTCAGTGGAGGTGGGAAGAGGGGTGTGTGCGAGCTCTTGGGAATGCACAATTGGGAACAGGGAGTGCAGTGGGAAAGAACAAATGAATTCTGACACTGTAAGTGAAGATTAAGCAGTGAAGAGAGTGAGGCTTCAGCTGGCAGTCATTGCATTAACAGCTTGGATATTTCAATAATCAGTTTAAAGCTGAGTTTCTCAGGCATGCAGAAAGCTCAGCTCTTCAAGGTGTGTGGTTGTAGCTCAAAGCCATTGAAAGTCAAGAGAGATTATGATGGTGTGGTGTAAAAATGCATTGGTGAGATCCCTTCCATCCGTTGGAGGAAGAGACAGAGGTGGTGTAGTCAGGAGCAGATTTCTGTTGCTCGTGATCCCAAACTCCTGTTCAACTAGGAGCAGAGATGGAGGCAGCTGTTATTTACCCTCTGTAAAAAGCTCAGTCACTACCTGAGGCTGAACCACCTCTGGACTTTCCTAGTAGCCTGTGGCTCTCCAGTTGCATTAAATGTGCCTCTGTCTGTCTTCTTTTCCCTGCCAGTTGAACAAAGTGGCCTGCCGTGGACAGACACAGCAGCATGAGTCCATTATCCTGCTCTTCCTTGCCCAGATGTGCTCTGACTGGTGCATGCCGGTCCCTCTGAAGTTGGTGGGGCTGTGGGAACGACCTGTGTGACTGTGCTTTCCTGGCCAGACCTTCATCAGTTATAAATCTGCACAAGCTTCTGGCTTCAGTGAGGTTGGAGTAATTTGTAGTGTGTTTTGCAGTAATTTGTAGTGTATTTTGCAGTGTTTCTACTTGGGCAAGTCAGCAGATAATTGCCTTGAGAAGAACTGGCTACCTTAGGAACCTCCGCCTGGGGATATCCAGTGGCCATGCTGTGCTGTCTGCGGCACTCCTCTGCTTGTAATTACAGGCAGCAGCTCTGTTAGATGCCACACTAAGAAATTACTCTTTATATCCCACTTAAGCAAAAACATCTTGTAAGAACTCTATTCCATTTTGGGGCTCTCTGGTGTGTGATCCCTCTCTTATTTTCAGTTTCTCTCTGATTTCCAGCTCTCGGATTGGAAGGGACTCTGCTCCATTGAGTCCTCTGGGGTGTAGCCAGCCTTTGGCTGTGCATTTTGGCATCTAACAAAGGGCAGCCCAGGCCCTGACTGCCGTCAGCTGTCCCACAAGTGATTACTGCAGCTCCTCTCCATTTCAGCACATGGGGAGGTTGAGACCTGATCCAGAGACAGGAGTGGTGCTTTGAGATCCAAACCTCTGCTGTGGCTGGATGTAGTAATGGCGTCAAAATGGAACATGCTTGCCTGGAAATGTTTTTTCTGTGCTCATGATTGCCTTTTTCCTCTGTACCAGAGGTTAGCCTGATCCTTCTGCTAGGCAGGTAAAGGTGTGTTCAAAGGACAGCTCTTACCAATAGAGGAGTGAACAGCCAGCCAATCTCCCATTCCATTGCTTCACCAGAGAAGAAAAATGTCTGTGTTATATTTTCCCCTCTGGAAGGAATTAGGTGTAATTGATATCATTCCATAGTCTGCTGTGTTTTTTTTGTCCTATTTCTTTCAGCAGATCAGTGTGCCAGTCTGAGCTTTTCAAATATAGCGGGACTGCAGAACATAGAGACAAGCGGAAGGGGGAAGTTCAGGGAAAAAAACATTCCAAAAGAAGCTACCATTTTTCCCCAATTCTAAAGGGCTGGAATAAGATGCCTTTGGAAAGGATGAAAATGCTGAATATAGTTTACATGGCGGGAGGATAAGGAAGGATGCATGCGCACATGCAGAACGCGTGCTGGGGAATGGCCTACAAAGCAGGCCACGAAAGGTTGCTGAGAGCAGTAACATAAAATTAAGAAAAGTGGAAACTGTAGGCTGGAAAGAATTGAAATTGTCCTGGTGAGAGATCTTTAAAAAGCAGTGGGTAATTTCCTCAAAGAAAGTGATAGACTTTCCATTGCTGGGGTTGTTTAAAAAGTTAACTGGATGAAACAGTAAGAAATATGCTCTAAAGACTAATCTTCTGTCAACTTGATGGATTAATGACCTAACTGGTCCTTTGGTTTCCTTCCATCTCTCAGGCCTACTGTTCTGTGAGTAGCAACTTCTAGCCATTAAGAATAAGACTAGATGAAAGGAGTAGTGTTACTAGAAATACTCATTTACTTTCAGTGATCTGGTCKTCTTCCGGGCCTCTTGGCTGTGAGAAAGCTTTGGTGCTGTAGGAGATAGAATGGGTGTGAGGCTCAGAGAGTCCCAAGCTGAAACTTGCACTCTGCTTTCCCTATAGTGCCCTGAGTTGTTTCTGTCTCTCAGACAGGATATTCTTCTGAGACCTGGCCCAAAGCAAGCTATTCTTACAAAGCTATGGTAATTCATTGTCACTTCTACATTTATTGGCTGGGTTGTGCCAGCCTACTCTTTCTGCATGCTCTTTGGGGCTTTTTCAAGGCACTAATAGGCAGACAGATTTTTTTTCACATCAGATCTCATGGTTTTGGGCTATCTGGTGATGCAAAACAGATGGGAAGCTTTGTGAACATCCTTCTCCCTTCCCCAAATATTTTCCATCTACCAAGTTTCCTGTGCTGCTTAACTTGCCAAATGTCGCACCTAGGAATCGGGCACATCATCAGGGAAAGAGGAAGAGCACAATGGCTGTGTTTTGGTATTCTTGGTGCCTGGAAAATACTTTCCATGTTTCCATGCATTGGAGGAAACTTCAGGATGCTCAAGGTACTGAAGAGATCAGAATCTGCCCCACACTGAGAGAACATCAGGGTGGTTGGAGGTAAACACAGCAAGACACAAATACAGCTGGGTATGGCATCTATCTCCTGTCAGCCCAGTAATGATGAAGGGCATCCTTTTTTCTTCCCATTCTCCTTGGCTGTTTACCCTTCCCTTTGCCTCTTTCTGTACCATTTAGGATACGTGGATCATTGCTACATCTACTGGGCTGCTATACTCAGGAATTTAAGTGCTGAGCAAACTGTCTTGCTGTAGTTTCCTTGTCATCCCTTTCCCTTTGTACATCTGCTGGTAAAGCAGCCTGGCAATAGATGAAACTTTAAATACATTAGACATGCATTGGTATTTGAAGAAGGAAATAAAAATGCATGACTCATCCTAATTCAGACTTGCAGACTGTTTCCAGGTTACCTTTCTGCAATCAAAATTTGACTTTTTAAAACAATTTTAATTGCTGTAGGTTTTTTTTGCAGGTGTAAATGGTGGAGTTCCCAGTGCATTCAGTGAAAACTTCCTCACCTGATAGAGGTGATCTCTGGATTTCATGGTTTCTTTTCAGAGTCTTCAGATCTGGTCACGGTGAATTTCTGAACATCATCAGTCCCTCTAACCTTGGGTGGGGTTACATAGGCTGAGGCTTGGTTGGAATTGGTCCCAGTATTTTCTGTGTGCCTGAACTCAGCTCAGCCCTTCTTATCTTACTTTCAATGGTTTCTCTTCTCAAACTGCTTACAGGTGTCTGTTCCCTTGGAGCTTCTTAGAGATTGCATTTGCTGCTTTTAACTTGGCTGGCACAAACTTGGCAAATGCCACTTGAAGCTGCAGCTCCTGTGACTCCCCTTATGTTTTGCCTTTCATTACTACATCTTCTGTTCACTATTACCCAGTTGTAAAATGACCAGAAGGAAATGGCAGTGGACTAGGACCACTGATCTTCTGTTTATTGATCAGGCTAAACTTAAGTTCATTGGCATATAGAGCACAAACTTTATGCTGATTGATAGGAGATTTCTGCAACTGCATCCCTAGCTTGTTCAGTGCAACACAGGATTTATGCATGTATGAGAAGGGATGTGATTGCACATGTGAAGACTAGTGCAGGTCTTGGAGTCCTTTGAAAGAAGAAGTAGCGGGGTTTTTAGCCAGTGAGGACCAATGACGTAGGGAGAGGAAACTGGTGCATGAGTGATCTGTTAATATCAAATGCTGGAAGATTAGAAAAATAACAATGTCTTCTGAAATAAATGGACTAGAGTCTCTTGGAGAGGAATGGTACATAGTCCTGGCTGTGGGCAGCAATCCCAGTCTTTGTTTTCTCCAAGTAACTGGGAGGGAAATTGAGGAAAGAGGTCCTGGTGAGGAATTAAAAAAGTTACTTTAATAAACCTGGAAAGGTTCTGAACACCCAGTTATTCAGTGTCCATATGCAGTCCTTTCTCCAGCTGCTAAAACTGAAAAAAAAAGTAGGAAGGCTTTCAACAGATACTCATTGGCAATTAGAAGGGAAATATCCCCTGTGCTGTGTCTGTTTCCCTTGGCCACTTTCACTTAATGAATGCCCTTAGAATAGTAGCTCTACTATTAAGCCAAAGCAAATTCTGCACCATGTTGGTTAGTTATGTGTGCCCTGCAGACAGAGAACAAAAGTGCTAATGCATGATTTATGTATCAAACCAGCACAGTAACATTAACTAGCTAAGCTGCACAATGCGCCTCTTGAATAGAGACTGCATCTCCACAGCCTAAAGTGCTTCTTGCCCTGACCCATCTGCTTTGCTGAGGTTGTTCTAGCTGTTCCTCCCCCGCCTTTGGAGGTGAACACCTCCTCTGTGCTGCTGCTGTGATACTCGAGCACAGGGAGGAAAACTCTCTGTGCTTAGCTGCTGTACAACAACTAGGATGCAACATTATTAATCATGGGTATCGCTGAGCAGAATGTACCTGCTGAATTGGTGGATGCAGGGAGGTAACAGAAAGGGTCTCTCTAGCAGGTTTATTGCAGTCAGTTCCTCAATGATGTGAATATATCAGTTTTGGGGTTAATATTCTCTTTTAGAGCCTCATAGCGGGTTTGTGGTTCTCCCTTCTAGATTCTGCTAAGGCCTGACTGAGTTGGAATGGGGAAAGGGGACGTGTAAAGAGACTGAATCAGAACTGGAAGCCTGAGACGAGTGGGACGGTTTGACTCAGAAGTTGGATCATTTTCCTTCTCCTGGCTTTTGTATTTTAGTGCGCTCAGCAGCAGCCAAAGGCTGATTATTGTATGCTGGAGCTGGACTCTGTTCTGAGCTTGTCTACAGCTCCTGGGTCTGTGTGCAGGTGCTGTCTCTTGGAAACGCTTCTGGGGCATGGCCAGCTATAGGCTGTGTCTTCAAGCTGTGTAGGCTTGTGGTGCAGGGGCAATAGTACATGAGATGCAAGTAAATGGTATAAGTACCGTATGGATAATAGCTATTTATTAATAATACTTATTCTCTGGCTGCCATTTGGCAAACACAACAGCTGGACTGCCCTATAAAGAAATTTAACTGACTTCTAGGAGTGGAGATGTTCACTTGCTCTGTGAGCTTTTTGTAGAAGGCACATTACCTGCAAGGGTATGCCATTTTCCACAGATCCTTACCTCTTACAGCTTTATTTCTATTGTTGATTCATAGTGTGAGGCTTAGGAAAGCCATGTGTAACCCAGCAGGTGGTTGTCACCTTTATCTCGCTGGCAAGGCGTGGCAACAGGATAAAAGTTAGGAATGATCTTCTCTACTGATTTAACATAACTTCTGTTCAGCAGAGAGCACAGTTAAATGCAGATATAGAGCTCTTCCTGGCTGTGTGGTCCTACCACCCCTTAACATGGGTGATAGTGAATAGGAATGTCAATCCTAGCTGTCAGGGTGCTTCCTCTTTTGAACCTGTGCTGTTGTGCCATGTTTTAAAAAGTGTGAAGGCTGTTCTTTAGTGTCTCTGGTACTGTGTTGGCACAGCTGGAAATGCCGGCTTTGGGAATTAGTCCACCTGTAAATGGAGAGATTGCAGGAGAAGGGAATAGCTACAAAAAGTCTTCCTCTTTTTGTGGTATGAGGATGTTCTCTGCTGTGCTCACTCACCACTTGGGGTTAAGCGGTAGGCTTGTTCCCAGATGAGCTGAAATGGGACAGCACTGCACAGAGCTTCTTGATCAAGCAGATCTTCTTTGTATCAATCAGTGTTGGGATGTTATGTTTTGAAGCTCCTCAGTTTTATTTCCTAATGCCCTTGCGATGGCTGTCCCTGCAAAAGAGCTGTGGTGTGTTTGGAGCTGGTACGGTGCTTTTCATGATCTTAAGTGTGCCTATTAAAACAAAAAAAGGCCATATTGAAAATCAATTTTCTCCTTGCAGGTCTTGAGCAATTTTGTAAGATATAATAAGATGAGCAATCTGGTTCTGGCAGTGAAAAGAACAGATGCCAAGCTATAATTTCCCTTACCAGAAAATGCTGTGGAGTCACTTTGTGTTGCAGAAAGAAGAATGTGTGTTATTAATAGAGGACAGTTAAAACTTGGAGTCCTGAGAACACACACTTGATCTGGTCTGTGCCATATGGAAGATGGTAYGCAGGGACACATCCTGGTGAGCCAGGAGAGAGATGACAAGATCTTAGAGCATAAGAGGTTGTCTGTACCTTGACTGAGCAGTGGAAACTGTTGAGTGACACATCCCATAACACCAAGGGGTCACGTTTCTGAGTGTAGGAACTCTTGCTTGTATTTTTTTTTGCAGGGCCAGCCTCCATGGAAGATGTCAGAGCAAAGCTGGCATTGACCATTTGCAGAGAGCTGGTAGCTGTGGGGCTCTGACCCAGGTCCTCTGCTTGCTTCTCAGCTGAACAGATTCAAAGAATTGGCCAAAAAGAGAAAAGAAATTATTATAATTTGCCTGTGTGAATATATTCCTTCTCTTATCTCTAGAAATATCCTGGATCTGTCACCACCACCTCCTTGTCAAAGTCAGACACTAACCAGCTTCTGGAACAATACAACACCCCTGCCTACTTATTCTGCAGATACAGATGTGCATCACTTTTAAAGCAGATGCTGGCTGGTGCAGGGTCACAGGGGTAAATTCACACCTGAATTTACTGCATTGTTATATCCCTGGGCAAGCAAGCTCTAACTCATCTAAACAGTCTTCAAGTTGTTCCCTATTCTGGCCAGCTCTCTCATCTCCTTATGAGAATTAATTGTGTTAAGTATTGGGTCACAACTAACTTTTTTTCCTGGAGGCTGTGGCAGAAATAATACTGCATTCTCAGCGTCATCAGATTTGCTCTTCTCCATTAATTGACGGGCTTATGCTTTTCTTTGCTCTGCTCTTACTTTTAATGTATTTATAGAACCTTCTTTGTTACCTTTATGTCCTTGTTAGTTGTAATTCATCTTATGCCTTAGCCTTTCTGATTTATCCCTGCGTGCTTATGCTATTCCTTTATACTCTTTCTTAGTTACCTGTCCTTGTTCCCACTTTCTATACAGTTGCTTTTTGATTGTTCCGTCTTTAAAGTGCTCCTAATGTAACATATTGGTTTCAAGCTATGTTCACTCTCCTTCCTCTGTACTGGGGTAGACTGCTATTGTGCTTTTGATACAGTCCCTTTCAGCACTACCAGATCTCCTGCATTCCTCTCTACCTTCGATTATCTTCCCAAGAGACCATGCCTCACAGTTCTGAATGTGTTGAAGTCTGCTGCCTTTTTTTTTTTTTTTTTTTTTTAAGTCCGTTGTCCTCATTCTCCTGGTCTCCTTTCCCTTCCTCTGCTGTCTTATGATCATTTCCACCTGCATTGCCTTCCACCTTTCAGTCCTTAACAGCTTCTCCTTATTGGAGTCAAATCTAAATGCCCACATACTTCCTATAGTTTTCCTCACCTTTAGAACAAAGGCTTGTCACCATCACAAAGAACCTAGACTCTCTGTGTCCTACTGTACTGTTTCGAGTAACCAAAATCCTCCAGGAAAGGTGATATTTCTGCTGTTTACCTGAAAAGACTCATCCACTTGCTTCTATTTGGATCATCCCCTCCTCCCTGCTTTCTCTGGAGCAAGATATCTGGAATAGTGCCTGACACTTCTCCTGTTTCTGAGCTTCAAACAAGCACTGCTGCCACAAAGTGCAGCACTGCTTCCCTTTTTCTATGTTGTTATTCCCTTCAATATGTATATATATAGCTTTCCCTATATCTTTTCTGTGTGGCCTTATCTCTGATAACATCATTTTAAGTATGGAAAAGCCCCAAAGCTACAGACCAAGTAAGTGAAAGCAGAATAGGATCCTTTATAATCTATTCCAGAAATAGCTTTTTCCTTCACAGTGAGCTTCAAGCTACTGTGAAACATCTCTGCTCCTTATTGGGATCCAATGCAAAAGCTGGTAAATGAATGCTGGCCTATTACAGCTTTGCTTTGAATGTGTCTTCCCCTGTCCTTAACATGCTGTATCAAAGGATGTATTTACTATGCAATTTGGGGCCTCTGATGCTACTACAAGTGACAGGACGAGAGGAAACTGCCTCAAGCTGTGCCAGGGGAGGTTTAGATTGGATATTAGGAAAAATTTCTTCACCGAAAGGGTTATCAAGCATTGGAACAGGCTGCCCAGGGAAGTAGTTGGGTCACCATCCCTGGAGGTATTCAAAAGATGTGTAGACGTGGTGCTTAGGGATGCAGTTTAATGGTGGACTTGGGAGTGTTAGGTTTATGGTTGGACTTAATGATCTTAAAGGTCTTTTCCAATCTAAATGATTCTATGATTCTACTTGTTTCTCCGGAGCAGAGCTGCCTGGTCAGATAACTCTGGGAATCAAGAGACTACATGAATTCTCACTTGTCTCTTCCCCTTGCAGTCTACAGTCATGCCTCTCCTGGGTTTCTGTGAAAATAGCATCAGTTTCTTTCCCAAAGAAGGTGTATTTGCAAGCTTGGCTGGTCTCGAGTGAAGACTGGTGCCACTGGTTTAGCYGCAGGAACAGATAAAGGTGGATGTGAAAAGAGACAAGCATTTTCAGTAGAACTGATGCATAGTTAAATGAAGGAAACAATACAGATGCAGAACAATAATCATTTTTATTGGACCTACAAACCCTTGCACTATTTGATATATCCATARGTGCTATCCACCAGCACAGGACCTATTAGCTAGGTATTTACATGTATAAAATCTGAGAGTGTTCATGTAACATCTGGAATTTTTACCACTAAAGCAGAGACATCTGCCGTTCCCCCCTTTGGTAATAAGTGATTATTCTGGACCAGTGACAAAGGGTGCTACGATGCACACCTTACTAATGAGGGCAAATGTATTAAAATAGAGATGAGCTGCTTAAAAGCCTCCTATCACCCTGTGCTTAGGGCTGAATGCTGTGTTGTACTTCATTTTTCAGTGAGTCAAATAATTTTTGAAACGTTTCTAGTGATAGGAAGGGATTGGCAACACAGTTCAGACTCAGGTCTGGAAGGTTTACATTCTTGTTGTGGTTTAACCCCAGCTGGTAACTAAACCCCACACAGCTGCTCACTCGCTCCCCCCTGGTGGGATGGGGGAGAGAATCAGAAGAGTAAAAGTGAGAAAACTCGTGGGCTGAGATAAAGACAGTTTAATAGGTAAAGCAAAAGCCATGCATGCAAGCAAAGCAAAACAAGGAATCCATTCACTGCTTCCCATCGGCAGGCAGGTGTTCAGCCATCCCCAGGAAAGCAGGGATCCATTGTGTGTAACAGTCACTTAGGAAGACAAACGCCATCACTCCGAATGTCCCCCCCTTCCCTCTTCTTCCGCCAGTTTTATATGGTGAGCATGATGTCATATGGTATGGGATGTCCCTTTGGTCAGTTGGGGTCAGCTGTCCCAGCATCTGCCCCCTCCCAGCTCCTTGTGCACCCCCAGCCTGCTCGCTGGTGGGGTGGGGTGAGGAGCAGAAAAGGCCTTGGCTCTGTGTAAGCACTGCTCAGCAATAACGAAAACATCTCTGTATTATAACACTGTTTTCAGCACAAATCCAAAACATAGCCCCATTCTAGCTATTATGAAGAAAATTAGCTCTACCCCAGCCAAAACCAGCACAATTCTGAGTTTCCTTTTTTCTGGTTCCCCTCCAGAGTTGCTTCAACTTGTAAGTAATTTGCCAGAAAAAGAGGGGGAAAAAGTTTTTCCAGTCTCTGCTCCAAATAACAGAATTTATGGATGTGCTCTATTAGTAAAAAATTATATTTCTAGGTATAACATTTTGCATATTTCATAATCTTAACCACAATGTAAAGCTATAAACACGCATTGTTCCAGATTATTATTTATTACAGTACCTTTAAAACAGCATAACATTGAATTCAGTCTTTTGCTCATTTTGGACAATTTCAAAAAGAATCCTTTTTCAGAGGTTGTGTGCTATGGTTTCTTACTATCTAATTGTGAGTCATAAAGCACCCAGAATGGGTTGCTTATATTAATGTTCTGGCTTTTGTTTTTTTCGGCAAAAATAAAAAAAAAGCAAAACGGAYGCATGAAGGAGCTTGAAATTAGGAATTCTGACAGATTCAAAAGTCAGAGTAACTAGAAAGTTGGTGTGCGTTACCTATTTTTGATCCCATTACTTTTGAAAGCCACTTTTTTTCTTTGGTGTTTTTGTTTGTTTGGGTGTTTTGGTTCTTAAGCTGTAAATACTAACTCATTGTATTAGATGCTGCTGCAGTCTTGCTGACTTAGGATGGTTTCCAAAAGGTTGTTTGCCTCAAGTGAGAAAGAAATCCTTCCATCATAAAAAGCTTAGTAGATCATTTGCCATTCATGTAGGTTGATTGATTCAGCTAGCACAGATCATGGATGGGCAAATGGTTTGACGACCAGSCAGGATAACAGTGGTAGGTTCAGGTTTCTATCCTGCTCTAGAGTTAATCCATTACCAAAATCAGTGTTGTTCAGTAGCATAACTCTGAAGAGGGGTTAAAGATGCAAGTGTTTGATTTGGATATCACAGTCTCTGAAGTCCCCAGTTGTTAAAGGTGTATGTAAATAACTTTCTAGTGTTTGGAGGCTGGAAACTTTAAAGGTTCTTTAGTAAGAAATAGCTGGGACAGAGCTTGTCTGCAGAAGTAAATTCAGGGGAGGTACGGGGTATCAACTAATGGAATAAATTAGCCTAAGATCACATGAATTCCCTCATTCAGAAATACAGTGGCCTTAGATTAGAGGAATGAGTGGCAGGGCTTGAAAAACTTCCAGAACAATGATGTCCATTTGAGAGTTTAAARAACCTTAATTTATGTGTGCTGCCTCCATGCCACTTGCTGATTCACCTCATCTTTTCTGAGCATTCCCAAGATGAAATGGGCCACAGTTAAGTCTCATGCTCAATTATCTGAGYATAATCCTAAGGCTTAGGTTTCCTTTGCAAACACTGATGGCAACAAATTCAAAACCTGTTCTTCACAACTGTAACTGTTGTCAATATTTCCCCTCTCTGGCAGCATTCCTGCCTGAAGTCTCATTCCCTCCAGCTGTGCTGTTCAACCATGTGTGCCAATTTAAGAAGAATTCTGTGCATCCCACCATATCCATATGTCTCTGCCACACTGACATATTTTGAGCCTCACGCCCTGTCTCACAGGGACGTCCCAGTGGTGCTGCACACCTAGGCTGAGAACGGCAGCAGTAGGTTGCATAGATCTTGAACTGAAGTGCATGGCCTATGTGTTGGCCTGTTCCCAGGGAGAAGTTAATGGTGACTTGGTCTTCGTATTGCCTTTTGCACACCTGGTAATTTCTAACCTAGACTTCAAAACGAAAGCTGCTTTCACACACACTCTGAACATACTGAGGTCAGCATTCAGCTCTGAAGGAAATAATTTGTAGCATTAACAGACAATTATTAGGGAGGCCTGTATCATGACATGAAGTATAAGCCTGCCTTCTGTGTGCAACAAGATAACAACCAGCTGTCCAGGGATCTTTAACCTCTAGAGTTGACAGCATGAGGATGAAAACAGAAAAACATTCCTGTTAGAGTGAAGGGATCAGAGGAGGCCTGTGTAATTACTAGCCATTAAATAAAGTATGCTCCTACGTCTTCAAATGCCAAGGCACATGTATAATTAGCTGATAAACTGCAAATGAATAATTATCCAGCAACAAAAGCCAAAGGTGTGGAGGGATGCTATTCACCTTCTCTCTCTTCTTGCAGGGAAGAGTGCTATGTAAATTGCTTATTTTAGTGAAAAGTTGGTTATTTGATGTTAAATGGCACAATGACTATCTGAACTGGGAGACAGCATTTCACGGCTGGCCCCAGGATTTGCTGTTTTATGARCTGCTGGTGAGATTTACGTAGCTTGGAGGTGGGCAGTGATTGTAACTTCAGTTAGTTCATGTGGGCTGTGTTTGCAAACAGACAGCCTGAGGGATCTGAAACAGAAGCTGCTGCTGAGCTACCTGGCAGTCATTCTGCCCAGGGAGGTTAGCAGCCTGGGGATGTTTGTAGGACCAGAGATCAGGTCCAGGTCTGCAGGATGGATGTTGGATTTTCAGCTGCCTTGTGCTGGTGCAGTGCTGATGCTGTGAGGATTGACMCCCCCTGTGACGTGGCTGTGAGGTACGGGGTCCTCGCTCAGGTTACTGTGCCGAGTCACTGCACATCAGCTGAGCTGCAGTAACTGTCCCTGACTGCTGGGTCAAAAGAAAAATAACGCAATTCATTTTAATCTCCTTTCATTGCAGTCTAAACTGTGCTAGATAATCTCACCCTTTCTGTGATGTAAGAGTGTTTCCATGGATATTTACAGTACCTCAGATATGACATCAGTTAGATACCTGTATGAGCCTCTATCTTCATAATTACTGAATCTCTAAAAATAGTTTCACTCTAGACATGTCAATGTTTCTAGATTTGGCAAAAATGGGAATGAAACAAATAGACACAAGGAACTGAAAACAGATTATCTTCCTACTAACTCTCCAATTCAGGAATTTTCAAATCAAAGAATATAGATAGAAAGGTATTGATTGTCCTGAGTACTTCCAAACCTCAACAGGTTTAGTAATGTAGCTCTGTGCCTAATAAACTGAAGCATACTTACTGTTTTGTGTTCAAGGAGTGGGCTGTTGAATGGAATTAACACGTTTGCTTGCAGTATGTTACTCAGCCTTTAGATGTCTCCTGCTGCTGAAAACAGTTTGGAAAGGGCACTCCACAGTTAACGAGAAAAAGAAAGTTAAAGCATAAGTTTTGCTGAAGCCTCTTTCTGTTACCTTTAATGGGCAGCTTTAAATGTTTTTTGAGACAATCTCTAATTCCACATACTATGGCAGCTAGCAAGGGTGGGTAGTGATGTTTATAGTTTCCAAATCAGTTCACTCACTTCTTCCTAAAGCAGTTTTTTTGAATTTTGAAGCTTACAAAAAAGTCTAAATATAACACTTCAAGTAAAGTATATATGTATTTCTAAAGTTTGAACACATAGAAAATGACTCATAATCATAGAATAGCAAAGATGTTTTTTAACATTAGATTAACTTATGCTCTAGAAGAAATAGCATTGACATGCTGGAAGTGACTTTAGAATTTCCCTCTTTAATAAGTACGTACATAAAAATTATTTCATTTGCATAAGCTTTTCCTCTCAAATAATCCCACAGTATTTTGCAGATGGATGTACTATCTAGAGCCAGTGAAAAATCAAACATTAAAATGCAACCTGAGAAGTGCTGTTTCAGAAAAAATTGCAGATTTTGAAAAAACTGAAGGATTGCTCCAGCAATTGTTTTAAAATTAAGTAGTTTTTATTCTCTCTGATCTGCACAAAACTAATCCCATCAAAAATACATTTTTTTCCTCAAAAAAAATTTTGATAATCTGTTGTGTTTGAATTTTTTTTTGTCCCAGAAATACACCCAACATGAGCTAATGTAAATCTGATAGTGTTGAATATGACAGCAGCTGAACAGTGAGTGACTCCATCACACAGCCTTGRCTCCCAGAGTCAAATCTATGAAATAACAAGTCAAAATTGGAGGAAACCTAGGAGAGCTGTGGTTCAGAGGGTTAAAATCTGCTTGGGAGAGGAAAGCTTATGCCCTGCTTCTTTCGATCAGTGCACTGCTGTTTTGATTATCAGGATTAATGATCTTGACTYTTAGCTCTCAATCAAAGGGCAATGTCTCCAGTGCAATTCATTCCTCCTATGGAATAGTTGGTTCAGAAGCCATTAAATTACCKTCAGAATCTCCAGTGTTACTAGAAGCAGCTATGATTGAAGTTGGTGGATAGTTTCTGGGTGGAGTTGATTAGGTAGTTTCTTCATCCCACTACATTTTTAGAAAATTCAAAAGCTTTCTGCTTTGAGAACTTCCTGGATATATTGGTGACAGAATGACCAGTGTAACCTGGTGGAAGGAGGCATGTGTAACGGGCAGGCAAGAAAGCTCCCCCCTGCAAATTATTGCAGAGTGTGACACCAGAGCCTGTGAGGCTTTAGGTCAAAGGCTTCAGCTGCCACAAGGATCTCTGCTTCAGCGTCCCCCATATATGATRTGCTTGTCAGGACATAGTTTCCATGTCTCTGCTTCTCAAGCTCTTTTCTTTGTATGAAGAACTAGGCAATCCCTATGCTGATTCCACAGGCCTGTAGTTGAAGTATTTACCTGCAACAAAGATGACAAAGGTCCAGGTCTGAAATGGACACAGAAGAGACCTCACCACAGATTTCCAACATGTTCCCCCACTGGTAGGTTATGAGGTGTGTTGGGTTGCGTGCACATCCATGTCTAGATACTGACCAGAAATCCTAGCCTGGTCAAGACAAGTTTCTTCTGAAAAGAAAAAAAGTTTGAATTGACAATTTCTTRTGAAATACAGGTTTTGACTCAAAAATTCCTGCCCTGCTCTAGTTTTAACCCTGCTTAGCTTGTGAGATCCRATTTGATCAAAGTACGTGCCGAGATGGCTGCAAGCACAATATACTCTGTGGCAAACCTTAAAGTGTACAAAAGAAAGGGAAATGATATTAATTTTCTTCTCAGTAGGCTTCCTGGAACAATTTAGTACGTAAAACACAACATTGTTCATAGTAATTTCTTATCCTCAGGGTGCCAGCTCCTAAATTCTGGAGGCCTTCAGAGACACCGCACAGCAGTGTTTGATAAGAGACACCTCTTTAGAATTTTAGCCTGGGCTCCTCCTACTTCTCATTTCCATTATCAAGTAAAATAAAAGGAAGGGGGGAAATCCAAGCACTGAATTCACTGAGACCAGAGAGGAGGTAATAGGACAAAGCTTTATTGAGAAGCCTTTTGCAAATTTTTGAACTGTGCCCAATTAGGATGGAGAAAACTTGGTCTTACTCAAAAGTAGCTAAACTAATTTTTCCTCTATGCTAGTGTTTGGTACGGAAGAAGCCATTTGGCTCCCAGAGAGCAAGAATAGAAATAGGACTGTAGTACACTGAATAATTTTACAAATTAAGGATTGTATTCTTGGATGGTACAAAATGGCATTGTCCACTTTGTATCTGCAGCACTGCAGTGAGAACTGGCTGTCTGTTACTTTCCTGTCTGTTACTCTTCTTAGGCAGTTGTTCAGTGCCAAAGGTCTCTGTTTATATGGGGAAGTTAGGGATAYGGTACAAGGGAAGTTTCTAGTGAACCTCACTGAAAAAACAAGAAGAAATGTTTGTCATTAACAGAGGAATCATTCACTCTTACACTCTTTCATATGAAATTTCCAATATCGGTCGAACCTCTGAGTCTTTATGAACCACTGAAACTGTTCTATAAAAGAAAAAGAGGGTGGAGTAAGGGACTTCTCCAAGGTCATGAACTGCATGCGCTAAATTCTGACTCTCAGCTGTGAAGAAARCTCTTATTTCAAGATGCCAATCTTCACTAGAAGTATAAAATGTTGGAAATCTTACAGGAGGGCAGTTTTTTAAAGGGCTCTGATCTAACTTTTCACTTCCAAAAGCTTTGGAAGAAGACCTGTTTCTAAACAATTTGAAGGATGTGATTTTTAACACCCTTAAGAAAAATTAAGATCTATTGGGACTGGTTTAGATTAAAGTGGTTATTCCTGAGGGTATAGAAATAGATTAGACAAGGTCTTCTGCTAGCTGTATCTTCTGTAATTCTTTGATTACCTCTCATTTCATACTGTATCCCAGGATGTGGAAGTATTGGAATATTTGGATCTTCTCCTCAGCGATTTTTTTGCTCACTTGTGTTATGGCAAGGTTAGTACTAAGAGGCACGTTGCTGGAACATGTTACATTGAGATGTTAATCAACTGACCTCTACAGAAGACATGATAAGTGTTACTCACATTACACTGTTGAAATTATGCCTAACTTTTAATTTGTCTGACTTATTAAGTCTTAATTTTAGAGAGATCTAAAGAGACATTAAATGCTAATTTTTAGTTACACAAAGCAAAGATGAAAGTGCTTAAGTATTTAAAGAGTAGCTGGGTTAACTCATCATAGTTCTCATGGCAGTTTGATCTTTTCTGTCAGCTAGTACTATCTTCCTCGTAGCTATGACTACACTGGAAAACTATTGTTGATTCACTTTCTGAGTCTTTTCTTACCGAGAAGAACTTGGCATAGTTCTCAAAAAATAATGTAGAGAGAGGGAAGACTTCATGCTTAGAAAAGTTCAGTTTAAAAAAATCACACAGTTTGATTTACCCTTGCCTTAAGGACTTCCAGGCCAGCATTCTCAGCCCAAGGTTCCTAAGATCGTGGAGCATATGAGATTTTCTGATGTTACTCATTGTCACAAAAAGTCAGGGAGTTAAAAGTGAAGTTGGGACTGTATTATTCTCTGAAGTCAGAAATTAAAATCTCAAGGGGCCTTTTAGGATTTCACTCTGAGATCATGATGCCAAATCATTGGATAGATGAAGTGGTAGGACAACCAGGTGCTTGATAGATACCATAAGCTGCATCAGGTCAACAGGATTGTATCTTCTTTGGTGTCATGCAGAAGTAAGAATGAGTGTAAATGGTTTTGCCACTGGCTTTCTGCGTGATGCCTGACTAGTCATTTAAGCTTTCCATCTGTAATCTCCTAGCATGTGGAGAATTTGAAATCACCCTTTGTGTCTCAGATCTTTGGCTAGAAAACAAAGGTTTGGGTTCACATCTTGACCACATTAATGAATGTTCCATATTGCTTCCTGTGTAATTCTCTTGAAGCAAAGAGGTTTCATCTGTTGGTAGATTACCTTCCTCCTTCAAAATGGTGGACAGAAAATTACCACAAAATAAGCTCTGTCAGTTCTAGTCTCTTCAGGATCAAATTTCATTCAGGATAATAACAAACTTTGTTGCCTCCATACTCCAGCTGAATTGTAGCAAGCAATAGGGTTGCCTAGGCAATAAAGAGAGAAGGATGTGGAAGTTTTGGTGTTACCTGTGTGTGTTGAGCGAGTAATGCATTGATTCTGTCCTTAGAAGGAAACACTTCAGAGTTTGACTTAGGGGAAGGTGTAAGTAATTACAAGAGGACGATGTCCCTCCTTGGCAGCCATAGGCACTCTGAATGGGAGTGCAAACAGCTTACAGACAAGTGTCAGGGCACTAATGAGTATTATATGTGCAGAGATGCCAACAACAGGACTCCAGAAGTTGATGGAGGCAGAGTTTCTTCTTTTGTAGGTAGTGCTCTACAGGTTTTCATAGATCAAGTAATACTTAAATCAGCAGTGAGAGCAGGACTGGGCTCTAAACATCTGGCCTCCTATAGATCCCAAATTATGAAGGGTGAGAAGAAGAGAAGGTTTCATCTTTGTCTTATCTCACTCTAGCTTTGTGCCACAGCTAGCTCCCCTGGTTTCCGTAGTGTATCTTGTTGATTTGGTCATACACTGCTTCACAGGCTTCATGTCTCTTAATATGGGATTTTCTTCCAGTCAGAAAATGAGATGATTATTTTATTCCTTATTCCCTTATCTAGCTAGCTGTAGGGACAGTCAAGCAAGCCTTAATTAAGATCAGCCTATGGTTGCTATAATTTGCCTTAAGACTACTTTCCCTTTCAGTCCCAGCCTGGAGATCTCAGAGCTGGCAGTAAGCAAAAGATTACAGGTGAGGATGAAGGAAGACTGAAATGGCTTCTTGTCAGTCCACCTAGGCTGCCTTTAAAAATTAGGTTGCATGAGGAAAGCAGGCTGAGACCTCCCAGGGATTAGATTAATCTAAGCCAGTGCCACACTTARGGGAATATGGATCTTTGTAAATGATTCTACTGGGGACTGAGAAACTAGTTGCAGATCGCATAATGCATCATACATGCAGTCTGCTGTTTGCTAACACAGCAGTTCACAAGGATGACCCTTCACTGCCTGACCTCCAGAGAGGCACAAACAGGACAGAAAAGCACTGCACCAAGAGCTACTCAACAGAGACCCAAAGCTCCAGCTGCCAGAGGAGATTGCTCATCTTTGCATTGCAGYAGAGTGAGATTTGTATTACAGGAAAGCTCTGGGAAAGAGCAAGTCTCAGTGGCTTCAAAAGCCGTGCTTCCATGGAGTTCCTTACAATGTTTTTAAAGCAAGTTGTCTTAGGCTGTTTCATGGGTGCTCATCAGCCCAGAGAAAGGTTTTGGAGAAAGATTTCTGCCTGAATTGCTGCCTTTGTTAGTCCTTTTCAAAAGTCTTGTAAGAATCTCCTTGGAAGGCTTTTCTGGAGACAAAGGAGGCTCTAAAATCTCCAASAAAATGTAGAAATTTGTAAATTAAAAGTTACCACAGACTTCAGATAGCTCATGTGATTGAACCCTATAAATACTTTATAACAAGCCCCTGTTATGGCAACAACCCGTCATGTACTTCTCATGARTTTCTGAGGCTGTCTCTGGAGCTTGGTGGGAACCCATCTGGTGGCTGAACCCCTTCGGAGACACTGCAGTGACTTGTTTTGTGTCACAGGCTTTTGACCGCTACTAATGGTCAGACAGCAGGGAGTTAAGAGCAGAATGGTGAGGAGGGTGYGGAGAAAAGGTCTTTCACCCTGTGTTCCCGAGGTTGTCTTAATTAAAGCATAAAGGGCAAGCAGTCTTTTTTCCTCTTATGCACACTGAAAACAACTGCTTGTATGTGTCAGAAACATTTCATTCCCTTCATGGCCTTCTCTGTGTATTGATTTACTCAATTAGTAGTGCATGGCTTGTTTCTCTYTTTAGCAAAACGGTGTGGGATTTTTGACATTTAAAGAGTTGGACAATGCACATGAAATACACATGCTGTTTAAGGCAGTCTTTGTTATAGAGATCCCTAGGTCTTTTTTCACCAAATACTTACAGCTTCTACAAAGAACCCCACCCTTCCCGTCTTTGCAAAGTATTTATGGTGACAGAAACTTACTTTGTTTCCTGTAATTGATGAGATCCTTATAATAMCACTAGCTGCAAGGAAAATAACAAATTATATAGAGAAAGAAAAAAAAAAAMACAACCCAAACCAGTTTTAGTTGTTTTTTCTGAAGTGTTGACATCAAATACCAGACATCAAATGAAGTGAAACAAAGCCCCTAATGTCTTCATTTTTTTTTGAAAAGATATAATGATCTCTCCCTCTCTAACAGGCAGTTTATTTTTGGTCACCTTTAAAGCTCCATTTCCTTTGCTCCTGGTAATGGGAGGATGTGCCCCTGGAATGTGTCTGTATGGAACAAAACTGGAGTTTGAACTGAACATTATAAGAGGGATAATCAAACATTTGTGCTGCGTGCTGCTGTGTTTTTCCCACTCTGCCACCTGCGAGCCAGAGACACTGCTTGATCAGAGCACAAGGGCTGAGGTCTGGCCTGCTTGCTGGCTGACTGATTGCACTGCCATGGGGACTCTGCCATACTATCACTTTCTGCCCCTGTTTTCTCTTGTAATGTTGGGCTGCGATTTGCCAGTTCTTCAGCCAGATTCCACAGGAGCTTTCTGGGCTCCTCTGTTTCATTTTCATTGCCCGGAGCTTGATGTTTTATAGGATTAATATGGTTTCAAACTGGAATGGGCAAAACGTTTAAAGAAGYTGTAACAAATGTTGGTCACTCACTTTTTCCCGGTTCCTATGTTTACTTGCTGTACAGGTTGCTCACCTGGAAACTCTTGTTAGTGGAGGAATGGAGCCTGGACGTTTCTGGTSTGAAATGGCAGGCTTTCAATCAGACTAAAGCAGAACCTAATGAAGTTCTTAGCAACATGAGGGCTGTGATATTGTTGGCTGTAGGAACCATGCTGACACTTGTCAGGTTGGCATAACTCAGTATGGCTGGCCCGGTGTAGTTAGAAGTCTATGTGACTKGCTGAGCAGATTTTGTCTCAAGGTTAAAGTGCCAAATTCCAGTAGAACTTACATATCCGTTCACRGGCATCTTTGAAAATCTCAGCCTCAGTAACCTGCTGGATAGGTTCCATTTATTGTACGTTGTTTTACCTGCCCTTCTGCTCTGATTTATTAAAATAAACTAGGCTGATGGTCATCAGAAATGAAATATCCAGTTTCTTGACAGAGAACTTATGATCAGTAATTTAAATGTTTTCCTTGAAATAGGGGGGGGRAAAAATCCTTTTTTAAATTTAGTAAGCCTTTGTTAAGCACAACACAAAAATACGAGGGGAGTGAGGAGGAGGAACTTATCTAGTCCAATTTGAATCCTGTAGGTCTCATGAGATGTTTACTTATTGCAGGTTGGTGTATACCTGGATTGCTAGTTCCTGATTTGCTCAGCGTTTAGTCAGTATTTAAGTTAGGTGAAGAAAATGCTGGTGGGACCAGACGTTTTCCTGATATAATTGCATTCAGTGGCTGTATGCAAGCATTTCTTTCAGTTAGCAGTCTGCCCCAAAGCTCCCTCTTTCTTTTTGGCATACATACTCACCTGTAGAACCTCCCGTGCGTGGATATACAGTCAGTCTAGTTTCCGAGATATGACTTCCCTATCTTTCACTCTCACTAAACAAAGGGACGTTTCATGGTTTCCTCATTCCACCCAGATGGAAGAAAGCTACCAAAGCAGCCACCTGGAAAGTGATGTGAGAGCCTATAGATCAAAACAAGATAGCAGYGGGACAGTGGATCTCAAATATAACCATATTTGAACCTTGGCATGTAGAAAATGAATTTATTTCTAAGGCTTTGTTTAGACAGCATATCAAGAATATTATTTTTTTTCCCACTCAGAATACACTTTGTCGCACCCATTTTTACTGTGCTCCCGCTTTTTGTCACAATGTGCTGAATAATACGTGGTCCCCAGCAGAACACAAGACAGAGTTCTGTTGTCATATGAGCAATGAAGGAGCCCAGAGATTAAATTATGCAGTTAGAGCTGTTTCTGACTGCTGATTGATTTCTGACAGCTTGTTCAGGAAAGGAATAAATTTATTGAGAAGTATTAAACTCTTCATCCCTGCCTTCCCCCTCTGTTCTTTCGAAGGGTGGTCCCCTTATGACTACTGAAAGACAGCACTGTGAAATGAGGATATTCAGTGTATGAGGTAGATACTTACCCCAGCTGTCCACCTAATAGTAGCAGAGCTGCTTGGCTGGGTTTCCCTTGTTCTACATATCCCACTGCTCAAGGGGGTCCCCTTGTGAATTTGAATGCCAGCAGCTATCRGTTTAAAGTAGAAGGGCTGAAATCCTTTACCTGCCACTGCTGGGGTACTTATAGCAGAACTCTGGTCTGTGTGCAGCATTAAAGTGGCCTCAGGCATCTTACAAAGGCCATATCCTAAACTGCTGTAACTTTTTGAGGGTCACTGGGTCTATCTGATTTATGACATGAGGATCCAGCCCGCTCTGTTATTTGAGGACATTTCTAGCCTGGTGAATGTTCAGAACATGGCAAATTCATACAGAAGCCCATGAACTGCTTCACCAGAGCAAGTCATGTCCTAAAAACAAAGCTGTCCCCCCTTTAACTAGCAGACCTGATATAACACAATGACCCTGGTGCTCTTGGGAAGCTTCACTCAATCTTTCGTTAAAGGAGACTATTCATTCACTTTGCAGCATAATTGCCCTATTTCAAGGCTAGAGCTACCTTCCCTTGGGACAGGTTTCACCTTTGCTCAGCTGAGCGTGTGTAGGAGTGATCCAAAGGAGCACATGGAGAGCAATTTAAAGCAGCAAATTCCCTGCTGCTTTTGGAAGCTGTTAAATCAAGTAGTTCTGGGGTGAAGAGAGGGTGCAATGCAAGAAATTCTTCCATTCTGAATAGGCTTTCTGTTGTTGTGAGCTGAYATAGCAATTTTCCTCCAATGCTAAATTCTTCCAGTATAAATTTTTCAGCAAGGATTTTCTTTTTCCTTAACAGCAATGATAAAAACCCATGATAAAGGTGGAAATTTTGATGAATGTGCTGTGTATTTGTAGTGTGGTATTTCCTCTAGCTCAATAGATCTATGATAAAAAAGAAGCGTGGATACAGAGGATTAATATTTTTCCCACTTGTTTGGCACTGATTGATGGGAAGGCTACATCTGGCTGTATGTTCCATCTGAAATGACAGAAATAGGTCACGAGACTGAGTGAAGTTAATAAATGATAAAGGGTAATGGTCAAATTTCTGCATGTCTCCTCCCCAGCAAAAGAGTTTTAGTTCAGGCAATAAACAACCCCCCCTGATTTGCCTTTGACTGCAGTGGGCTATGCTGATGCTTGACCTACAGAAYCAGGCAGCTTATGCTATAGAATGAAGGTCTTTGTTCTGGAGCCTTCTGTAAGGTCCCATGGAAGTCGTCCTCAGACACTGCTATGGTGAACTTTTTCCATTGCTTCAGAGTGGTTAAAAATTTTCTGTAATTGAAGGCTTCAGCATCCTTCAGTTTGGGGTTGTTTGTGCAGCTGAGATTCTGCTTGCTCTTAGTCCTCCACAATGCCAAGTAAAACAGACCTGGGTAAAAGACCCTTCAGTTAAAAAACTGACCTCCTAGGCCTCTGTTTTGCTACCTACTGCACATGCAGCAAAGCCACAGAGCTGATTTAGGCATGGCCTGGCGGGTTTAATTGGTTTGATTTTCTGGGGATCTTGGAATATTTTTACCAACATGGATTAACTCTTTCTGCTCTCTGAGATGCATAACTATTTCTGCTGTGCTTAGGAGAAATACCCAAAATAGTTTGAAAACAGCCATTCATGGAGGACTAGTTTTGGACTGGTTAATGTTGTTCATCTGTGATCAATGGACAGACAGCATTTTGAAGTGAGTMAACTCTGTGGTACTTCCAGAAATCAGATAATTTCTACAGCCTTCTAGATTTTTTTGGTTTGATCTGTTTTACTTAAAATTCCCAGGCAATTTAACAGATAATAAACCAATTAAGTTATGTGCAAATAAAATACCATAAATTCCTCCCAACTTTAATAGAAGAGAGAATCATCTTTAGATTTTTAATTTTATATTTTGCTAGCTGATAACACTTATTACAGATGTCTCTCTGCTCTAAAATTGGACAGAAAGATATTTTCTTTCAATTATTTTTAGTCACACTTTAAGTTTCCATTTGTAAGCAATTMATAAACAATTTGTTTTAATTAAATAGTTATTAAAATGTTATCTTCCTCTTCAGCAGATCAATAGGACCTTCTCCAGAGGTGTGTGTAGCCAGCTGTAACACACAATGTTCATGTTCATAATAGGTTTGTGCTGTCCATGGCTCAGCTACGGTTTGCTAGTGGTTAAAGCCCACAGCAAAGGTACCAAATAAAATCTGACTTCTGTTCCCTAACCTATTGCTGGCCTCCTGTCTATGCCGTAATTTTCCCCATTTCATTTCAGAGATAATCATATTAATTAACTCTTTATAAATAAAGCATTAGTTGAGAGCTAAGGATTATTATAATAAATTACATATGGAACATTAACAAATATTGTGTGATTTTAATCTTAATGAATTTTATGTTTCTCACAGAGTCATTTCTCTTTACTCCTGCTAGTTTCAATCATTAATACACTCAAGTCATCAGCGTCCTGCAATATGGCAGAGGGATTAGCTTGGGAAACTCCTAGCTACCAGTCAGTGGAAAGATATCTAAACCACAGTAYCTGAATTAAGCCCTACAGTAGCTTCTCGTTCATCATTCTTTCAATTTTGGACACCACAGTAGAACTCCAAGAATTTCTTTGGTGCCAGAGGAGGTAGTATGAACAGGGGCCCGTGTGACCCRCTTACAAGAAGCCCATGTTACAGCAAGGAGGTGAAACTTGGTCTCTCAAGTCCTTGATTGATGGACTAATTACTGGGAACTTGCACATGTTTGTGTCAACAACCAGCTTTGATTCCTGTTTTCCATCTTACAGATAGGAAAGAGGGAGGTTCACAAAGGAGAAGTAATTGCCCCAAAGCACTTAAGATGTCAATGGCAGAGCTGGCACCAGCTGCCAGCCACAGAGAGGTTTTGAGGCAAGATGCCGCCTTGCTGTTTTTAAACATGTACAATTAAAACTGCTCTGAGCTTAGCGCACTTTTCTCTTTTGTCTCCACTATGTGTGGTTTTCCACTGTAAATGCTATACAAATTGTCAGCCTGACCTCTCCCAGAAGCTGCTCTATTTGGAGGATGATGTTTTTAAAAACAAAAAACAAAAAAACCAGCCTGTAAATTCATGTCTGCAAAGCCCTTGGAAACAATAGTGGAGTGATACCTGCCCACCTATCTTCCAGACTCGCAAAGCAAGTAGCTTGTCATGAGAAGCCCATGTATGTTTGTTTGTGTGCTCATTCCTCTGTGTACCCAAACCCMAGGCTGAAGTTGCACCTTTGAAATCACACTCACAGAAGGTGTCTTAACTTTCAAGAAGTTGTACCAGGAGCAGCAGAAGGTATGAAGACTTCTTTCCAGCGTGGCTGTGACTTTCTCTTTCTGCCTTTCCCATCCATATGACAGGGGCCAGGGAGAGGAAGGGCTGAATTTTCTGATGTCTAATAGAAAACCCTTCCCAGGAGGAGACATTAATTTGGGGATCTCTCCTCTGTCCTATTACTTGTACTAAAACTCTTTTGAGGGAGTTCATATCTCTGAAGCCTCCACTGATTCATGAAACTGGTTTGAAAATGACCGGTTAATTCAAAAGCAAAAGGGTGGGTGGGAGGGATAGGTGGCCTGGTACTCCCCGAGAGACTTCCAAATTGTAATGAGCATGTCAGAGGGCATATGGGTGGGTGAGTTAATACCAATAACCTGTACTGCCTGGAGTAAGATTTGTATGCAGAGATTACTTTCAGAACCAGGGAATATTCTTCTCCAGATATTTTGGTATTGGACTGTGCACTGAGAGTGGAGATATTGGGGTTTACTGTAGCTGCCTTTTCTTGATGCTTGGGTTGCTGCAATGCATTTGCTGCAGAGGTGTTACAATAAATTAAACTGAATTCCTGAGAGCCTTTGCCTGCTGGGATGACATGAAAGTCAACCCTGGCTGTTGTCCCAGGAGATGTATGCGGGAGCAGGTTTGTCTGTATGCTTTTACTGGTTTACTTTGAATTAAGCACTAGAATTCCGTTCATTTTGCTAAAAGCAGAACATGCTGCAGCACTGCTTTAACTTGAGAGATAACAAACAGGCTAGCTCTTAACACTGATTAATTGGAAGGTCCCTTCTCTGCCAGAGCCGTCTTYTACTGTGCTGCTCTGGCTGCCTTGCTCCATAGGGGTCCTCACTGGACTGTTAGACTGACTCTTCTACCCTTGGAGTAATGCACCGCACAGCGATGAGCTTGCTTTTGTGAGTAGTATTGCTGGAAATGGTGGGAAGCTAGGAGACAGGAAGGACTTAGCAGAAATATGTTACACACATGACTAAACCTTCCCCTTAAAGATAGGGTTTTGTTTATGGTCTAAGTAGTTAGTGAATTCAACTAAGGCACTATGCAGAGCATATTTATAGACTACTCCCAATGTTCAATGGATGCAATGAAAGTGAGGCCCAACCTCTTCCAAAAAATGTGGCCCTACTAATCTTTTAAGAGGTGCTTGTGCTTCAGCAGCAGATGTCATCATAAGAATTTTATTCATCCCTATATAGTCACTTTACAACTGACACCCAAGATAGACCAGGCCGTGCACATAATCAACTCATGGGTTTTGAAAAGAGTTGTTAAAAAAAAAAAAAAGTCAATGTTTGGCCCTTGGGGTTCTCATATAGAGCAGAAAGGGACTTYTCACTTGTCGTATTGTGAGAACTGTTTCCCCAAACTCTCTTCTCGGAGTGCTTTCCRTTCCCTACTCACTTGACTGGGGAATGGAATAAGCTTGTGTTAACTAGTCATAATTCTTTTAATCTTTCCCTCCTCATCTGTGTTATTTTAATGAGGACTCTATTTCTCTATTTCAATTGTTCATCATTGCTTTATAGTGATACAACTGTTAATTGAGTGTTAACCAGGAGAACTAGTTCAWCATTTTCCTCCTGTATCTTTATGTTGTCAGGATAAGCAACCTGGTTTGTATTCTCTGATTGCTTCAAATTTCCTACAGCAGGCTTCTCCCTCAGCCAATTTCTGCTGTGTTTTTACCTATGTGGCTGTGTTTTGTTAATTTTTTTTTAAATTACATTGTGTTTAATGGGAGTTATTTTATTAGCACTACTGAGAATWGGGCTGCTTTACCCTAGGTTAGGGACAGCATTTATTAAAAATAAAATAAAATAATTAAAGAAATAATCATCCAAGCAGAAGAAAAGCAACATGTTCACACTCAAAGAGCAGAGACAGTTGGCTAACTAGTTTCGCTTGGCACATGGAGCTCTTCTGCCTGCCACCAGCCTGTACTCTGCCTAGAAATAACAATCTCACTCCCATGTCGCACCCTGATTYGGCTCTGTGGCTCTATTTGGTAAGATACTGCTGGAATATCTGACACCACTCTTGAGCCTGGGACATAACACTCCTGTGTGAAATGGTTCTTATTCCCAGCTCTTGCTGGGCCTGGTCTTTGCTGCCAGGCTGTGTGCTTGTATTCTGCAACTTACCACTAAGATCTGTTAATAAATATAGAACTTTCTGCTTACTGTCCTTCATATAATTATCTTCTGAACTGTTTTTAYTCAGTGCATCTCATAAATGGCATGCCATAGAAGATTAGGAGAACAAATTCTAATCACTCCCTGACTTAAAAGTAAAAGGTGACGCTCCCAGTGGTGAACAATCCTGACTCTATTAAATTGGTCCTACTTTACTTCCCACTGTGTACCCAATGGATAATAAGCATCACTTCTTGATAGCCAAAGACGAAACTTTTATAATCATACTCTAGGGATGTGCTACTCTTCAGTTTCCCATTAAAAATGATATGGTTATTGTGTGCCAAGTGCAGGTAGCTTCTTGTGCTTTYAGAATAGAGGGTTTTATGAGGTGTCTCCACAGCTGTGTGTGTCCAGCCAGAGGAAGCAGGAGSTACTGTAGCAGTGGTGTTTGCTGAAGTTGGGCACAACACATGGAGGGCAAYGATGGCTCAGATGAAGAGTGGAAACTTGTAGTGGAGGAAAAAACTACCAAGCATCCTGCAGCCTAGCAAGCAATAGGTGAGTCTATACCTGTGTCAGAGCTCCTTAATAATACCATATACTGGTAGAATGATCCTAGAGTGAATGTAGCTGTATGGGCAACRGTGCACTTTTTATAAAGAGTAAAGCAGAATCCCAAAAATGCCCTCTTTGCTCAATAACATACTGTTGCCTCTACAGGTTTTTGTTGTTACTATTAAGTCAGTCAGTGGGACTGGAAAACCATCTCCTCCTCAGCTGTAGATGCTGCAACACGGATGGATCTGCTAGGCAGGCCGGCTGCAACAACATGGCATTAAAGAAATCAATGCAACCTTGACAAGCACATGGCCTGGTCAGCCAATATTGATTCACTAATGACATCCTGTTGCATAATCCTCTCTTATTTGGATCTGTTGGGTTCTAGAAATGATTGATTCAGTGTTTGCAAGGTAGCACATAAGAAAGAAAGAATATAAATTATTCTGTGAAAGTTGGTTCTTGAAAGTAAAAAWGTTTTGGACGCCAGAGGGGAATTCTGTAGCAAACTGGCAGACTTGTGTATCCTTTTCTCATACTGTGAATCTTAATGCTAACTTAGGAACATGTGGCTGAATGATCATCAAATCCAGTTGCTTCTAGTCATGGCAAACATCTTATAGCTATGTACTCTTCAAGGATGATGGAAGACCCTCTCTTCCTTCCCACCACATCTCCACAAAGATTCCAGCTCATTGTCACACACTTTTGGTACTAAATACCCGTTTTTTTTGAGTGGCGAAGTACCACAGAACACAGGAGACCTCAAGAGCTTTGCTAAAATTCTATGTCCCTGTAAAAGACAGGAACTGAAAGTGCTCAAAGGACTTCAGGATGAGGACAACCTTTCATTTARTGGGGATTCTTTCTGGCAAGGGGCTGAGGAAAGAGTGGAAAATGCAAGGGCTGAAGACTGTAAATCTCAAAGGCTTCCTTTCTGTTTACTTCAGCAGATTCTAAGAAGTTTCTACCTGGATTATTTCAAACATTGTGCAGGACTTGGCCTGGCTTAGCAGTTCTTCTCTTGCTTTGTTGCCTTGTACAGTTTGAGGAACATGCAGCTTGATCCATTTTCCAGGGTATAKTTCTCATTCTCAAACTACCTGTCAATTTCTTAGTTTTGGATCGTGTTTGCGAGGAGACTTCTAATTCAGACTTGTGTAGTCATTCATCAGGTRAAGGACATGGATGCAAAATCTATATAGGAAATATCTTAATGTCTGCCAGCCAGCTCCTTCCTTTCAGGCACCTCATTAAGACTCAGGTTCTCATACAGATATGATCTGCATCTCTGAATTGCTCAGATTTGTGTGAGGACATGTTGGGAATTCTGTGAAGTTAGGAAGCAGCTAGTAAGGGAATATAAAATGGAAATATGTTTGTAATTAAGTGTTTCCAGTGTAACCAGAATCTCAAAAGTGATCACATGCATTCAGTGCAGAATTTGTCTGTATCTGTAACAGCTGAAAGAGCCATTGCTTTCTCAGTTCAAGCCCCAGCCGGGGCATTCTTTAACAGTATGAAATTCTTCTAAGCAAATAGGAATGGAAACATTACTTCTTGGCTTAAAAAATTCATTCAAAATAGGTTTCTGTTTGTAAAATATTTAAACATTTGCCTGCAGCCATAGGAATACAAGCAAAATTGTGCCTACTGCATGAAAATCTTACGAACTATCACAGAAATGGAGGTCTAGATGCAACTGCAGTTTAGTAGGTGACTCGTGTACGTAACTGTAAATTATTCTCCAGAAGAATTACTGACAAACACTTTATTTTATGATAGTTCCATAATGGTTATATAGGAAAGAAATACATATCTCTACACACACATATATAACATTATCATGTGAAATATTCTACAACAGATTCTTTGAACCTGTCAAAACTAGACCATGTCTCTGCTTCCACTGAACCTCTCTTCGCCCTTCCATCTTCCTGTTTATTTCTTCATCCTTCCATCTATCCCTGCTCCTTTAACCAGGACTGTAGTTTGTGTGCTTTTATGATGTGTGAAATTTATGGTTTCTGTACTGCCAGCAAATGAAAACATTTTGTGTTCAGGAAATTACTTTCCAAGTACTGCCCGCCTGAACACCTTTGCAAAAGTTTCTTTTTGACCTGACTGGGTTTTTTCCAGCTGCTTGCTTGTTTGCTACCTAAATGTGAACACAAGGCAGCACCAGAGCAGGATTTATTTATTTATTTATTTATTTATTTATTTATTTATTTATTTTTAACAAAAAGAAAAAAATCAGTGAATGGGTGTGTTCGGGTCACTTGAAGACACCATCTGAATGGGAAGCGTGGCAGATGCAGACAGTTAAAGACTATTATTTATGCCCGGCCTTCTTCAGATCCCGGTGACCTGGGCCACACAATTCCCCCCACTCCCCTCAACGGCCGYGCGGCTGTTGGAATGGCCGCGGCACCCCCTGAGGGACATGTCCCCAGCTGCCACCGCCTCCGCTGGCCTCACGCCGTTTAGCCAGGGTGYGTTAAGAGTGTCGTGTGGCTGTTGCATTGGTGCCAGGTGTGCAGCTGTGGTCCTCGGGAAAGCAGAGCAGGAACCCTTTCCACCAAGRTGTGTGTACACATCTGCAGCTGAGAGTTGAGGCTGCTGTGGAGCTCTGCAGGGCAAGGAGCAGCGCAGAGCCGCGTGTATTAACATATTTATGTTGTTCTGCAGTCCAAAGAAGTGAAACTGTGATGTGCTAAAGCTACTTATCTGTTGCTTATGACTACTGCACTACTGTGTAATCAGCTGGAAAACTGTCTTAGGAAGCCCTGTTTTGCTTCCCTTGAGGTCGAGAAGAAAAATCCCATTTACAGCAGTGATACAGAAACAGGAAGGAGCAGATGCTGGAAAAAATTCACTTRAAAATTATCTTGAACAGGAACGGTGGGTGGAGAAGGGACTACAGAAYAAACTTACCAGGTTTGATTAGGTATGTGACACAAAAGGAGCAGAAAATTAAGAAGCCTTTTAAGAAGGCTGTCTACAGGATCCKATTCCTGAGGATCTGGGGCTGACATTACATAGAGGTTTGAAATGCAATGAATCTGGGTCTTCTAGCAGGTGCCACTGGGAATCTGATGRTTCTTCAGTAATGTTTGTCCATATAAAGGTGCCACAGGGCTTAATGTCATCTTCTCCCAACATGTGCAGAGACCCTGTGTGTGAAGTGGCCAGCTTAGCTCCACTAAGCATTATGGCAGGGCATTTCGACCTTCAGCTGCTTCAGCCCTGGACAGAAGGCTTTGGGACGGAGGCAGCACTGTGCACAGATGTTGAGTGAGGGGGTGAGTATGTAGTTGTCTGCTATTTGTCTCCTAGTAGCTGGAGCTGGTCACTCTGGAGTGGCTCACTTATCTTAGTGTTGTAGGGACAGCGGTGGGGCTCCTGGAAGAACAGCTCTTGTTATGTGTGCAGGTCAAGCGTCCGGGCTGTGTGGGGAATGCTACACTCATCCTCACATGGCTCCAGGAGAGCCTCACTTTCTCAGGAGCTGCAGCACACTGCTGCAGATCTGTATTGTGGTGATACTGTTTCTAGCTGGGAGGAGAGAGTAGGAAGGGGCCCTGGTGAACAGTACCAGACCTGTAACCCTCAGCTTGGGTCTCTGTGAGCAATAGTCTGCACCTTTTAAATAAAACTCTTGTGTTATAGGTTCAGCCCCACAGTCCATGCTGCCATTAAAGGGGATATTATGAAGACTGCATCAAAACAGGGTGGTTAGTGAGGATGTACTGCAGTCCCATTGCTTGCAGCCAATGCAATTCTCCTTGGCATTCTCCAGGCTTGTCTGTTCCTTACTTTTGGTTTTAGAAACTTATACTTACAGTTCCTTGACCAGGAGGCATCATCTGGGTGCCTATAACCATACACCTGCATGAGGGCAACAAAACTGCTACTGCTGTCAGTAATGGCCCCCTATCAAGCTTATAGGTTTGAGTTGGGTCCTCTGGTTTGGCTGGGATGGTGGAAGGCTGGGAATCCACCGTGTCCCTCTCCTGCCGTGCAATCTCTCATGCAGTGTGCAGGCTTGCTGCTGTGTCTGCTGACTTGCTTGCATGAGACCTGCATGTGGGCAGTTGTCCAGGACTGTGACTCTGGCTTTAAGGGAAACTGGCTGCTGGAATGGTTGCTCCTTTGATGCTTACTACCATGCTCTGTCATCAGTGGTGCCAAATGCACTGATGTATGCAGAATTAAGTGACTGCTTTTAGCCAGATTACAGCAGCTCACACGGCATGCCGGATTCACAATTACACTATGGCCTGCTGCAAGCTTGAGAGAGGCATTAACTTTGCTGTGGCTCTCTCTTTACCGCRTGAGCATTGTGCCTTTGTCTTGCCTGCCTGCTCCTGGGAGCAAGGGGCAGTCCAGCTGTATTTCTTTCACTGTCTGTATTGACTCACAGTTAACATTTCTCAAGGCTTTTTAAATACAAGTAAAATATAACTCCTGGGGCTTCTGGGAATACMCGTCTGATTTTTCAGGTTTTATCTTTGTTATTGATCCCTTTCCAGTTACTTCAGCCAAAGGTGAGGAAGTGATGTGTGAATGATGGAGGAGCTCTTTTTTGTAGCTAGGCTGTATGAAAGGGTCAACTGTTAAGCTAGGATTCTTACAGAAGCCCCAGAAATAGGATATCTCTGCTTTTGTGCAGCCAAGACAATTACTCCAGGGAGAATGCTCTTCAATCCACTGAATTCGCCTGTTTGCTCTTATACTTTTTTTTTTATTCCCCTGGAGAGTGAACTGGACAAAGACTACATAAAGGATGTATGCTGTGAGGTCAAACCCATTGCAGATACTTAGTATGGCCTCCACAGTAAGAATTACTCAACTCAAGTTGCAAGAAAGTGATGATAAATGATTCCTGTGCAGGGTTTACTTTAAAAGCATTTGAAATTGATTCTGAGCTGACTTGAAGTAGAGCATAGAAGACAAGAATAACTGATGTTTAGTTTCATCTGATAAGGGTCTTCAGGTCACCATGAAATAGTAAATGGGCCTGTAGTTTAGTGGTGAACACTAACAGAACAGAGAAAGCCTCCTGTCCTTAGTCCTCAGTGATGCTCTAGCATTGCTTGTAGTTACTCTGATTCTTTTTAGAAAGTCATAACTTGGGCTGATAAAAGGTCTAGTAACCTGGTGGACAAATTGGTGGGACAAAATACATCTTTCATGGTGCAGGCTGAAGAGAAAATGAAAGCTTTTCCAGAAGTTTTCAGGAAATATTTTTTCTGGGACATCGTTATGCAATCTGGAACATTTATCCTYCTTACATACTTCCTAATTCAGAGAAAGCAGGTACAAATAAATGTGCAAGAAGGTTACCATTCAGTGTTAAGTTCCAGATTTGTGTCTTTGGTTAACCAGGTACCACACTGTCTGGACAATATTTTGCATAAAACAATCATTTCAAATCTACAAGATAAAACTACCAGACTTCAGAGCATTATAAAGCAGCAATTAGGAGATTACAAAGAGATGTACATAACTGATCTGCCATCTTGCTCAGGCCAACCTTCATAAGCAAATCTATCCTTGAAAGGGAAGGATCTAGACATGCTAGTTCTCTGGTTTTAAGTGGAACAGGTGGCTCCACATTTTCCCACTAATAAAGAAGACCTCATAACCAATTGAGAGTTGCAACTGTGGGATAAAGGAAGGTCCTTGAACCCAGTGACAAGTCTTTGACATGATTGCATGCACCTCTGAAAACCACTTGTCAGCTGCCCAATGTGCACTGTTATGATGTGCTCCCTGCGTAGCACAAACAGAACGCATTTACAGCAAAGCTACAGGTGCCATGTGGGTACGCATTAAATCTAGTTATGATGTCGCTGTTCATCAAGTGAGTTTCCTGCAGTGCATAGCTACATGGACGGCCCCATGTGTTTGATCTCAAAGCACAGACTGCTACTGCCTGAGCAGAAAATATAACTCTGCTTCTCAAGGCAAGATTCACCAGCTTCTGTATTTGGYCTGCAGCAAATCGAGACATATTAGCAATGGAATATGTCCAGTTTCTTAAAAAAACCTGGAAAGTATAGGCAAGGGACAATGTATTTAACATTTTTTTTCCCCATAGTGTGCAGGTGCAATGTGAAYGCAGAGCACACCTGAACAAGGAAGGTGGTAGAGTATAATAATAGCATGAGGATCTAAGTGCCACACACTTGGGTAGAAGCGCTCATTCCTGAGGAGATGAAATCAAGTCTGCTTTTGGCTACATGTCTTGAAACCACTCTTGCAGGTCCAGGGTTACTGGAGTGTAGATTTAATGCTCCCTCACTGAGTTTTTCTGCCAATTGATTAATGAGGTAATTGACAGGCTTTTCAGAAGAAGGAGCTAATGAGTAAAGACACTTTGCAAGGTTTCCCTATTCCAGGTGGACTGGAACATCATGCAGGGCAGCAATGCAGGAGATGAGTTCTGGTGACAGATGTTCAGCACTAGAGCTTGTACCACAGGTTCAGGTTGCCTCCTACACAAGAGCACGTGGGGCTTAGGGCTTCAAGGACTCAAGGCAAATTCATGCACATCACATGTAAGTAGGGTACTTGGGGATAATCTGCTGTCACTTGTTTGGAAGAGCTTTTTCCCCCACCTACCTGCACCTYGAATACTGTGTGCAGTTTTGGGCCCCTCRCTCCAAGAAAGACATTGAGGTGCTGKAGCGTGTCCAGAGAAGGGCGATGAGGCTGGTGAAGGGTCTGGAGAACAGATCTTATGAGGAGTGGCTGAGGGAGCTGGGGTTGTTTAGCCTGGAGAAGAGGAGGCTGAGGGGAGACCTTATCGCTCTCTGAAAGGAGACTACCTGAAAGGAGGCTGTAGCGAGGTGGGTGTTGGTCTCTTCTCCCAAGTAACAAGTGATAGGATGAGAGGAAATGGCTTCAAGTTGTGCCCGGAGAGGTTTAGATTGGACATTAGGAAAAATTTCTTCACCGAAAGGGTAGTCAGGCATTGGAACAGGCTGCCCAGGGAAGTGGTGGAGTCACCATCCCTGGAGACGTTCAAAAAATGTGTGGATGTGGCGCTTCAGGACATGGTTTAGTGGGCATGGGTGCTGGGTTGACAGCTGGACTCAATGATCTTAAAGGTCTTTTCCAACTTTAATGATTCTATGAAAGTCCAGTTTAGACTGAACAGTCTGATTCTTCAATGCTTCTCCATTGCTCTTTAGGCAGTAGTAATTATCATGGATGCTGTAAAACATCTACCTTGTACATCTGCCTTGTAAAACATTCTCTGATATGGGTATGAGGGCATAGTCAAACAGAAACTTGTTTGGGAATTGTAGGCAATCTGTGAAACTTGGATCTGAGGTAGTGGTCCATTGTCTTGAACAGTGAAGCTGGCTTGTGGGATTTCTGGTGGTTTTTCCCCTCACAAAAGGGACATTTTTGTTTAGAATAGTTTATGTATCCAGTTTCCAGGAGAGCCCCATGAACAGCCTTATTAGCATACCTCATAAGAAGGTAAACCTCCTCAAGAACTGGAAGAGGTAGAATTGSTGGGGGAAAGAGGGGAACACTTTAAGCCGGCATCAGTGCCAAAGATGTCATGCTACATCCCAGTATCTCCATGGAGTCTGTAGAGAGACATAGATGCTTCTAGAGATGATGTAGAGCACCTTAATTCAGTGCCTACAGTAGACATCAGCAGAATGTCAACCCAAATGAGTCTCTGACTCATTCCTGTTTTTTTAGTCTTTGTGCCTGGTTCTCTAGATGCCCTTTAGTTTTTGACTGTGCTTGAAGATTGCTAAGACCACCTCCAATCCCTCCATTTTCCTTTATGTGTGTGGAGTTCTTCTACCCCGATTTGTTCCTCCCACCCATCCCTTTGTATAGAACTGGGCGAGCAGCCTCCAACACAATGTGCCCAAAAAAGGATTGTGCAGTTGTAAGGTGCTTGTCACCATCACACCTCGTTCACAGCACGGAGATGACTCAGCTGCCACCCCACATGGTTGGGATGTGTTACCAAGTGAACGATGACATGTTCAAATGCAGTGGGATTTGGAAGTGGAGTTAGAGGGGAGAGGAGGAGTTGGGCTATGAAAGGACATTGGGGAACATTGATGTTTCCAATAATCTGAAGTTATTAGTTAAAGAAATATGCAATTTAGAGRATTAAGTATAACACTGTCACCCGATCACATTGAAATCTATTCTTTTATTTTACAGTGAAGCAAAGGCTGGTCCAGTAGTTAGAGGTTTTGCATATGACTTGAGTAATCTAAGTTCAGCTCCCTGTTCTGCAGTAAATTTCTTGGATCTCTCTTACCCCAGCTTTAAAGCAAGGTTGAAAATAGTGCTCCCCTCATGAGACTGTGGGAAGATTTCAGTCACAGTCTATATACGTTGTTGTCATGGCGTAGATCTGATTGATGGACCCCCCTGATGCATCAGTGTTTGTGAAGCATTTGGAGCTCTTTTGATGGGTAAAGCCATGAAAGTGCAAATCTTTATTTTAGCTGTTTTGGATGACAAAATACATTCACTATTTGTGGTGGCGTAATTTGGACTAAAAGTAAGTCTATTGTGTTTAGATGGTACATAGAYAAATGAATCTCCAGGCTCACATGGAAACTAATGCATGGAGGAAGCTTTTTTTGAACGGACAGGCTACTTGAGCGCTTCAGATAGTAGAGATGGTGAAATAGTTGTTGTTGAAACCCAAGCAGTTAGTCTGGGTTTTTGTGTAGAGACACTTTATAAGTATGGGAGGTTTTCACTCCTGTGAATAAACCTCATATTTATTCTTCACAGCAATGGGCAGCTTTGTGAACAGCTAAAGGAGGAACAACCGGGGTATAAACTGGGGTTCAATCCGTCACAGACTTCCTTTGCTACTGTGGGGAAGTCACTTAGATGCAGYGAGTCTTCGTTTATCTGTAAACTAGGAAAAATATCCTTATCCTGCCTCACAGTGGTCCTAGGTCCTAATGCTCATTTATCAGATTTTTTTAAAGACCATTTATGTGCCATCCTGCTGTCTGGGACACCAGAGAGCCTCATTTGGATGTAGCCTAAAACAAAGTTCCCTGATGCTTCAGAGACACTATGGGACCATTTGTTGGTGTTAGACATGAAGTTCTGGCCAGAGTCCATGTTTAGTGTCGTCCCAGCCTGTCTACCAGAAAGCCTCCTTTGCACGTTCAGTAGGATATGCTCCTGCCTGTTATGCATGTCTATTGTGTGCTGTTAAAGCAGCTGACACATTTCACCCTAGAGGAGTTGCATACTATAAATGGTAAATCTTTTTCTTACAGTAAAGCAGTATGTGGCATTTAAGTGTTTTGAGTTTCCTTTTGGGTGAAGGAAATTTATATGAAAGGATGAAAGAGCATTATGTTTAGATGGGAAGTGCCTAAATATGTTTGTTCTTTGGTAGAGCTGTAATCCCGTATTCAGTGCTTAATGAACAGATGACAATGGTAAATGTTTGAAGAATATTGTTATTGAACAAATGTTTTAAGCCAGCAGGTGGAACCGTGAATTCAGTTAGTATTTAGGAGTCCAGAAACATGAAAGCAAAGGCATGGAATGAATATTCTGTGTCAAGAAGTCCAGGTCTGTGCTGTCAAAGGTATTAGCTGTTTCACTAACTGATTAAACTCACTTTAAAACAAGCTAGGGATCACTGCTACCAGTAAGTTGTTCCATAGTCCAGCACTTGTGGTTAAAAGTCTTTCTTTATTCCTAAGCTTAAATGTCAGTGTGTGTTAGTTCTTTCCTTAGTGTTAATCACCTAAGGTTTGTATGGACAACAATCATATCCCTTTTCCCTTTTGTTTTTTCTAAACTAGGTTCGCTTTGTGGGATAGATTTTTCTCTTCCTGATCATACCGTTAGCCCTACKTCGTACCACTTCTGATCTTAGTAGATCTTTGTGAGCATAGGTGACAGGAACTGTCTGCTTTGTCCTAGGGGAGAGTTCTTGTAATGGTCTAACAGCTTGCTTTCTTACTGGAAAGAAGACACYTCATGTATTACAATGATGTTTTTTTCCCATTCCTGTATTTTGTTGGTGTCATCTGCTGAACAACAGATATAACATGCTCTGTCTTTTCTTTTGACTAGCTCCTGGCTTAAAACCACAATTCTTATTAGGCTTTAACTGCTTGCCTTGACTGTGATCCTCCAGTGTACTCACGGTGATTCCTTCATTCCTGCCGTTGGCCAATTTCCATTACTTTTTAAGTGTAATTTCGTAAGTGGAAACACAGAGAAAGACTGGTCCTTATTAGAATCTATTAGTAAATTCCCTCCATCTTCGTATTTCCCTGTTCAGTACCACCTATTGCTGTTTCCCCTGTCAGCAGTTCTTGCAATTGCTGACCTAACCCCCTTTTGTCCCGTCTTGACTAACAACTTCTAATTTAGCACCATAGCAGATGCTTTACTTGGAGTCCAGATAGATGAGATTTACTCCAGTTCCTTTGCATAGGAAGTGGTTACCTTATCAAACACAGATGTTGTAATATCCTAGATCTAGCTTTGGGAAAGTCTGCCTTCAATTTATCTCTGTCTTAGATTTATTTTTTTTTTCTTCAGAAAAGATTGTAAAATCCTGCATATGGGTGAGGCCAGAATAACTGGCCTGTAGCTACTTAGATACACTTTAAAAAATCTCCTTCTAGCAGTTAGATAATCAAGAAACCAATTAAAAGTCCTTGAAGCCAGGTCTGTGGAGTCACATGTGGATTGCCTGATCCCTCTGCCCTGCACAAGCAGAACAGGTGGGGTTTTACTTCTTTTCCATCTAACTGGTAATTTCCTTTCCTGTGTGTGTATTTCCAAACATTGTTTTGATCCTATTTTTGTTATTATCATCTTTAAGAAAAACTGAGGTAGACTACTTATTTTGTTTTGAGGTCCTATCTCAATCATGGTAAATCTTTACCTCACGTTTGCTGTGAACCCATTTCTTCCTTTCTTGCTTTCCTTTCAAACATGAAAAAAACCCTTTCTATGAAGTCCTTGGTTTCCATTTCTTTTGCCAAATCTAATCCAGTTTGATTTTGGACAATTCTTGTTTTGTGTTTCTGTACTACCCAGTCTTGGTGCTCACTGTTGCTTCTTGTGTCCTTCCTGAAGTATCTGTTCATCCAGCTGTATCCAGGACCCTTCCCTRTGAACCTTTCTCTCCTTTCTGGGGTTACATGATCCAGGGTAATCTTTCACTTTCAGTTTAAAAAGAAGTTGCCAAATCTGCATGGAGTCAAGTTCCTGAGTTCTCTGGCCCTGGTAACTTTGCTCATTCTCTTTATTTCTCCAAGTAAGATGAAGAAATATGGTTGKTTGGAAGAGAAATGTGTACTGATCCAGCAGAAGCTTATGTGAGCCTGGAATATTTTACACCTAAATAAAATAGCCTACTCRTGGAAGAAGGATAAAGGCTCATACTTATGTGAGATCCAGTGACAGGGGAGACCATTTCATACAAAATGCCAAATTCAATACGACCAGAGAAGCCTTCTGTGTGCTAAAGGAGGTAGAGATGGAGATAAATATTTGAGGAGAGACACAAGCTGTCCAACAGGATGAGCATAGACCAAAATGTACTGAGTTTCCCTGCAGGTGTCCCAGCAGCAGTGCAGCAGAATTGCCTTAAAACCTTGATGTCTGTTAAGCTTCCACTTCCAGCTTGGTTGTTGTTTTGGGAAGTTTTTTCTCTTGTGTTTTTCTTTGAAAGTGAAATGTGASAGTCCTCATCCTCATGTCCCATCAATCCATGCATTAATCTGACAAAGTGGGACCAGCCAAGGAGGAATACCAGTTCATTCTTTTCTGTGTGCAAGAATTCTGTTCGGTTTCTCCTGGTGCCACAGTAGCAGACTGTGACYTGGATTTTCAGCTGGCATAAACTGGGAGAGGTCTGCTGAAGTCAAGGGAGTTGTGCTGATTTACACTCATGGGTATAACAGAGATGGATGTATTCACCTCTATCTGTGTTCCAGGGCTGGTCCAAACCTGCAAATATTGGGCCAATGCTTATTTTATTTGGAAAGTCTTTTTGACTTGATTATGTTGGATGATGAAGTCATATTTGCCAAGTTAAGAGGGTTCAGACTAGGGCATTCCACAGCAAAAGAGTATAGATACAGAGTAAAATATCATCCCCATAAGGAAAAGCGGTAGCAGACTAGAATTCCCTATGAATTTAAAAGGTGGGCAGATACACARCATTATTTCCATTTGCAACATTCATTGCTGACCAGACAGATTATTTAAACAAAGGTGTATTTGTGAAGAAAGCTGATGCGAAATAGTCATGTCATCAGTTATTCCCCAGTACTGTCATGTTTAGGCTCTTTCCCCTATAACCTGTCYGTGTTCATTTGTTGTCTTTGGTTTTAGATTGTAAGGGTACCTTATTGCCTGATGTCTGTACAGTGCCTTACACRGTCCACATGCAATGACAACTGTCTCATTGCTCAAGCAAGCATGGGAGGACAGAGATGAAATATTATATTCTGTAGATCGATATAGAGAATTCTAGCAGCCTAAGATGGGGAGTTGTGGCCGCAGTGTATATAATTTCATTTTTCTGGTAGGACAGTTTCACTTCAAAATTTGTCGTAGCTGCTGAAATACTGTCCTTGGGTTGCAAATTATGACTATGCATGTAGTCCCACTGAGTACTGCCCTGGTTGATAAAAATGCTTCTGTGGACCCTGAGCTAGCACAGGATATTATATGATTCTGATTTAAAAAGAGAAAGACTAGAAATTATTGGCTGCAGTGCTGGTAGTTCCCTCCCTCTTTCCCCTTCCCTCAATGTAARCAAGTCACACCGAGGTTAGATAAGATGTGGATTTATAGAACACCAACTCCACTTTCACTGTGGGATGAACTACCTCATACTTRCCACACGGTAAAAGCATGTAGACAGGCAGCAGTGACAGGGCTGCAATTCAAGTCCTAGGGAGGATGAGGTTCCTCAAAATGAAGGATGATCCAGGACAACAACAACACTGATGACCAGTAGCCCCATTAGTGGGACAAGAAATGATTTGTTCGTACTAAGGAAGAGCTCTGGTTTTGTTGGAGTCCTACCATATGTTCCTGCACTCCATACTTAGCACAGCTATTCTTGGGGACAACCCATCTCTCCACTATGCCCCTACTGCTAGGAGTCATCTCRGCCTCTCCACTACATGATTGCCATTCAGGAAATGTTTCATTGCATCTGTTCTMTGAGCCTTCAAGTTACTTGACTTTACTGCTTTTTCTGGGAAAGCCTCTGAGARAGCCTCCAATACAGCAGTTTTCGCTAGCTCACTTCTGTCCCATTTTGCTCTAGGTTATGCCCTCTGGCATATCTCTACTTGCAGCCTTTGCAACCCTGGTATTTCCTGATGAACACTACTGTATTGAGGGTAAAATAAAAGGCCAGGAGGGATCCTTGGACTTGTCTACACTAATATGCTGTGCAGAATTTCACAGYGGATCGAATCTACTTTCACTGCCTTCCTGTGTGTGTGAAGGGTTGCAGCCTAGCAGCTTCATCACTGGATGGAGACTGGGAAGATCTGAGCTATTTCTGATTTTTTTGCCCAGGTTTCCCACCAGCCCTGATGGGTCACCCTTGTGTAAAGCATCTCACCCCCCCTTCCCTTCTACAAAATTGATCTAATAATGCTGAAAAGTGTTTTCCTTTGAAACATTCTTTGAGGTTTACTGATGAAAACTAATATTTACTGTCATCTTTGTGTGTCATGGTTGTTTGCTTRGTGTATGTTGCCCACCAGAGTCTTTCAGTGAAGCCATAGGTGGCAGCAAATTTGTCATTCTTYTATGTCTGTCTCTTGCGCTGGCAAAACTGAGTAGGGCTTTTTTTCATCACAATAACTACTGTTAGCTTATAGCAAAACTCACACGAGGGAGGTGGAAGCATCCAGCAAACACTAGTGGTAGAACTCTTGATATATCCAGAATAGAAATGGCTTTGCATACAGAACAGCCACCACCAGACTACAATTTACTGACTACATCCTGCCATCCACATAAGCCTTCGACACATTAYGTAGCGGTGGGGCACCGTAGGTGCATACACTATGATTTCCAATGCATTTAGGAGGCTCTATGGTTGCAAGAGTTTACAGTCTGGTCTAACCAGGCCTATTCAGAGACAAAAGGCATACAAACTCTGGGTATACAATGTGTGCTTAGCAATGAAGGCTTCAAAGATGCAGTGAGGCCTTAGTCATCAACCTAAGCAAGTGCCACACTCCCATGAATTTAAGTAGGGGTTAAGCACTTCCATGTTTCCTAGGATACAAGCCCTAATCCTTAGGATACAAGGGACGTGTGCATGTCTTGGCTGTTTGAAGAAGGGAAGGCAACATAAGGTAAAAATAGAGAAGGCTACTGGTGGTATGAGGTGAAAGTAAAGACTGAGAGATTGAGAAGGAATGATGAAGATACCAGACCTCAGCATGGAAGAAAACACATCGCTGCCTAACGTGARACAGTGCAGAATGTGAAATATGTAAATGCAAGATTTGGAAAGCAGATGACCTCTGCACATAGCCACTCCGGTTGCTGGAAATTACTGAGGAGATCTGGCTGTATTTTTGCATGTTATCTCCAATCACAGGGTATCCTAGTCATAAATCTTGCTCCACGCAGACATGAAAATCTATCTTAGGACTCAAGCAGTTAAGTTAAATATAATCTTCCCACCATTGTCTGCCAGCACCTCAATGTGTATCACTTGTTTCTAAAGACATGGCCTTTATTGCAAGAAAGCCAATAACAAGACAATGAGTCGTTTCTCAGAATGAAAAAAAAAAAAAAAAAAAAAAAGGTTGAAGTGCAGGGAGCCCTGACCAGCAGCTAGGGACCCTGCTCTGGAAGATGGAAAGCCATGCTAGAACATGAAATCTGAGCGGTGTCTGAGGCAGGGCAAGGAGAATGGTCCTTGTAGAGTCTCCTGCCTTCTGTTGCTGTTGCAGCGCTGGCCGGCAGGCTGCAGTTTTGTGGCAGCTGTGATTGGGACGTGCCTGTAGCATGGGGGACTTCAGAGCTGGAGGGTGTCTCTGGCTGCAGCAGGCAGGCTGGCACAGAGGCAATTGTATGCGTTTACCCTTGGCTTGATCCACAGCCAGTTTTAAACTGTAGGGCAAGCAATTATCAATAAATCTAATAGTAAAATTAAATCAAATTATTATTAATTACATAAATTAATTATTCATCTTCCCCCTTCAGACTTCCCAGTAGACTATAATGCTGGTTCTTGACCTCAGGAAAGGGGGTGAATGACATAAGTCTTGGTCCTAGCACCTCTGCTTTCTTTATAGATCCATCACCTCTTCAGCCTTTGCTGATGCCTGATAGCAAGCCATGGCGGTGCATGCTTATAACAGATGACTGCTAACATCTGGGAAGGAAAGGCAGCTGGAGGCTTGGAGTTGCCATTTTGTGTCAGAGCTATAGGCTGTAATTCTCTGCCTTTGAATAGGTGAATAGGCTTATTTAGTTCCTGTTATATTTCCTTTACCTCCTTACTAGGGAGGTATAACATCCTCCTAAGATACACAGTTACTGAAAATGCTGTTATAGAAACGGTTKCTATGGTGGAAAGCCACTTTTCTCAGCATCCCCACCCTACTGCTGCTAGAATCTGCCTCCCCTGCTACCGCAGGCACTGGGAGCTGCAGATGTAGACCTGACATGGAGGTGCAAAGCTCCTCACATCCCTTGTCTTTACAGTGTATGCTCCTTAGTTTGCCTGATTGCTCTGATTGCGCTTCAGGGGTCACAATAAAAGGGGTCAACCTGTGAAGTATGATCCTCCCACCACAAGCCTTCCTGACAGTATTGAAGTTGGCTCAGAAACTGGTCTACAGGACCTTAGAATTAAAGAGTGGCCTTTTGTGTTTGGATGGCTGGCAATTCATACYTCTTTCTGGTCTGATGAAAGAGTTTAACTCTTGTTCTGCGTGGTCTGATATCAGATGTGGGCTAGTGGAAAGCAGGGTAAGATGAAGACTGTGATGTGTGATGCTTATTCCACCCTGACGTGCTGGTTCATGAGCCATGTTAATATGAAGCTCTTTAAGCATGGATGCATGGGACTAGGCCCTTGAGTAGTGTGCACTGTGTCTGATACCTGCTGCTCCCACTCTGCATGCAATATAGAGCTGCATTTGCCCTCCAGCTCTGTTAAGACAGTCCGTCCTGATTTGGTGGCTGCAAATTATTAATTTCTATTCCTACCCTTTGGAATAGTTTTTGGCAGCGACAATCTCTGTACCACATCCAATATGACAGACTCCCAGATGTGGTTGCAATCTTTAAGTGCTGTTGCAGTACCTCTGCTAATGAATTCTTGCCAGAATTACTAAGCCAAATCCTGTGGATGTGGGTGTGTTTATATTACAAGGAAGTTCTCCTTGTTCTTCCCTCTTAACTTGGTTTCCTATTGCCCAAAGCCAATGCAGACACCAGGTACAAGTATCTAGTCACATAGACAATGGCTCCTTCTCTAAGCTGAACTATTCCTGTCTCAAAGGATTAGAGAAATTTGTTACTTACCCTGGAGCRCTGTGGTGTAGCTGGCAGCAATAAAAAAAGCTACAGCAGTGAATGAAGGTCTTTTCCAGACGATTGGGAGTTCAGGATGCACTCACAATTGAACTTTTGTTTGCTGCTGTTCTTTTTAAATAACTAAAAATTCAGGGAGTGTGTTGGGGGAAGCCACTTTGATATGTTGGGTGCTCATCTMTCTGGGAGGATGTGATCTGAGCAGGGTGGACAGTTTCCTTCTCTGTGCAGAACAGAGCAAGGGTTGTCCGAGTATGAGAAAGGCAAAGCAGTGATCCTTCAGACCACAGCCTTGTAACTCCAGGCTTTTATGTTTGGAATCAAGAGCTTTTTTAGCACTGCAATTTGTACTGTGCTGTAACGCAAAATGGATGAAAAACACAGTCTAGGGAAAAGACTGAGGCTTTCTTGGGTTCGCACTGACGTTGCCCCCTTGATATCTTTGCGTTTTTTTTTTCCTGAGATTTGCCATTTCTGTGAAAGCAGGTAGGGAGGTCTGGGACTTTGCTTTCAGAACCTGGGAGAGACTGGGCTTTGAAGGAATATATGCCATCACCCTTAATGTATGTAATAATACAAAGCTGAGTTTTTCAGTATTTGGCGTCATGTATTGTTTGATTCTCACATCTGTGACACTCTATTCTTCCACTTGAGAGATGCACTTTGGAGCTTTGGTGGGGGAGGGAATGTATTTCCTTATGATGTAGCTGATACTGGCCTTTATTTAGGGGCAAATAGTGAGCAGAAGTCCTGGTGGTTTGATCTCATTTAGCAGACTCCATACTCCAGTGATGTCAATGAAAGGAGACATGGAACCAGATAGCACCCCCAAAYTATGTTCTGTCTGTGCCCATATTCATCACTGGTGAGCAATCTCTCGCCCTCACACCTAAGGGTTGCATTGAACTGCTGCTGTGCTGAGGTCCACACATCTCTGCACAAGTTGTCCACCTCTGCAGGATCTCTCCGTGGTTCGTGCTGGTGAGCATGTGCTCCTGGCTGGTAGCTCTGCCTCAGGCCCTTCCTGTGCTCAGTTCAAATGATGACAAGAAAGGACAGTGGAGTTATTCCAGCACCTTCCTTTTGTCTCAGGGCCATACTGACTGTGCAGGGATTTTTAAAGCTGTACTGTTTTTCTTTTTCTCCTCTGTGCATGTTTTTCCTGGTTGCAAGGGTTTGGATTTGCTAAACCAGTTCCCTTGCTGGTGGGCACACCCTTTTGTGTTTGAAACACAAGCTGCAGGACACATATTCTATTTGTTTCACCAACTTTGTTAACCACACTGTAGGAAAATGAGCTGTGAAGCTGGTGCTGGATGAGGGTTAATTGTGATGAATGGCATTTGTCCCCCTCACATTCAGGCAAACATTCATGTTTGTTTCATTTGCATGGAAGTAGGAGAGTATGAACGCAACTTGAGTCCGGGTTTCTCTTGATTATTTGCCTAGTCAAGCTCTTATTTTTCCTTGTTTGCCTTTCCTGTAAGGCATGCCTTTCCATGTTCTTCTTACCTCTACACACATTAGATGTGCTTTGATAGATTCAGGTCCTGGTGTAAATTTTGAGTAACTGCCTTGATTTTAGTGGAGCTGTGTTTTGGGGATAAGTCTCTTGCAGCTCTTGGAGTTAGAGTGATGTAAGCCAGAAATGAATCAGGGAACAGTGTTCTAGTAGCTCTTGACCTCCCAGGAACAGATGCTGGCCCCATTGCCTTTCTTCTGCTATTGGCTTAAAGTTGTTCTCTTTTCCCCTCCCCATACTGTYGGGATCAGAGTCTGACTCTGCTGCCTCTTATCTAGGGCTCTTCCAACGCATATTGCACACACGTGAGTTCAGAAATGACAGATCTTCCTGGGAGCTTCCAGCAGCAGAAAACACAGAGCAACTAGAGGCTTATGAATGAATAAATGAATGTTTTATTGTGGGGCTGGGTAATGTTATCGTGGCATGGGACAGGAGTATTTGATGTTCTGCTGGTCACTAATTCATGTGCGAAGCCTCAAGCGTTGATCTGTGTGGATTAAATGCATGCTGAAGATGTTTTCTGTACTGTGCCACTTGAAATTCTCTCTCATGATGCAGGGCATTCAAAGCAAATCATTTTCAGTTTCTCATTTGCCAGTGAATGCATGCCATTTAGTTTGTAATTGGAACACAGCATGCTGCGTGTGTCTTTGCTAGATCATGAAAAGTGGTCCATTTTCTAAATTGCACAAGTATTTGTCACCTTTGTTTTAAAATGGGAGTCATAAATTTTATGGGGCATGTAAATATATATATTAGTTTTCTCACACAGGTGAATCAGTCGTATTCTGATCTGACATGGGCTTTATGACCCTATTCAGGTTACATTTTGCACTAAATCTTGGCTGTTGCTTCTATATTTAGATTTTAGCTTTGAATTTTTTTTAAGGAGACAAAAACAAGGAAAAAATAGGTGTATCAAAGGGKCTGTGTTTCTACGTGTTATTCATAAGCCAGGAGATTCAATGAGCTATGCCAATTTGGCATGTTGAAGATGCCTGACAGTCCATTTCTTATTAAATACGGTACATTTGGAAACTTTGATTTTACACAACTGCGGATCTGTTTGATTACTGTGTTTTCTAGGGAGTTTTTAAATACTTGAATTGGCTGAGAAAAGTCCACTAATACTTAATGGGGCATGACAGTGGCCTCAGCCTAGCTGTGATGTGGAAYGTCATCTGACAGGGGAGACAGAAAGGGTTATGTTTCTAATGTTACGGGGGATAAAATGCAAATGAATTAATGGAACAGATTTCCTTCCTACTTCTGGAAATAAATTTTTTTTTTCAGGTCAGCAAACGTTATGAAAGCCTTGTCATGTCTGCCTCTGAAGAAACGTGCCTTTCAGAAAGTGAGAATGAAACTCCTCTTATCTTTTGCTTTTCTGATCCTACTTTTTTCCCTTGAATATGTGGGKTTTTTTGTTGTTGTTTGGTGGAGGGGCTGAGGAAGGGAAATGGGGGCAGTTTGCAAACAACGTGACTTAACRTGACAGGAGTTAATCAGAGTTCATGTGCCAAGCCAGCGTTAGTCAAAAAAAGCACTGCTGCTCTTTCTGGGAGAATAAACATCTTCGTGCTMTTCAGCTGTCTTTGGATTTTGGCGGAGGGAGAAAAAGGGTTCAAAAAAAATGCTGTTAGGGTTCCTGTCTGCCTATGATTTGTAATATACATGGCATTTGTAGTGCAAAAAGGACTGCAAAGTGCAGTGCAGAGAAAAATGCTGTAACAGAGTTGAAGAAGAGTTATCTGAAGCGCCTAATTTTGCTCTTCATGCTCTTGGTGACAATTTTTACTGATGCTCAAAGAAATTGAATTTAGACCACTGCCAAGAGCTGTTGAAAACCCCATTGGGGGCTAAGATCCCTTTTCTGAGGTTAACTCAAAAGGCGCTTTGCCATTTTTTGATGCAAGTTTGGAACCAATGAGGAAATAGGAAATAAGAGGAAACCTGGAAATGCTCAGAGTAGTTAATGGGCAGTGAGGTTGGGGGAATGGTTGCGGAGGGAAGAAGCTCTCTTTTCAGTCCATTGGTCTGAGTGGTGCTAAAATGAGGGGTGGGCTGGTTTGCAGGACCGAGGTACACGTTGGCTGGAATAAGATTGACCCTGATCTTAATTCACTTTTGTGCTCATGGACTGAGTAGGTGGGCAGTGGGATCTTATTCACTAGTGGATTTGTTGGTCTATTTAAAGCRTAATTCTGTGCTTACTCCTCTGGAATTCACTAGTCTTATCTCAATATTGTTATTTATGAGTAAGGAAAAAACTTGATTGGAATATGGATACAATATGCACTCTAACATGACAGCCTTTAGATCAGGATTGTATTATGTGGAAGCTAGGTTTATGTTACATATAAATAAAATATTGTCAGTGTCTTGCTCTGCATACACCAGTACATTTTCTAAGATTCACAGGCAATTTCCATCCTGTTCCTATCTCCTCTTGYCAACAATAACCAGATTTTCACAAGAGATAGTCACTCAGCAGGTTTTATTTTCACGTAGACCAGTTTCCTGTGCATTGTTTAGGGTGTCATAGTATGACTGTAATTTATGTSCATATTAAGGAGACTTTACAGTGGATTTAAGAAGCTTTAGCATACGGGAGAACCAGAGAAACTGATGATTTGGCTTCAATTTTTCCAAATACACAATATGCAGAGGATTTTCTGAGCCAGGTGCCCAAGGAGTTGTAAAACCCATTCAGCAATGCACCTCTTGACACTCAAAGTGTGAGTCAAGAATTCCTCCACACTGTAACTGGGTTGGAAACAAGCTGTTGTACATAATTTTTTCTCCATGATACAAACCAGGGATTTMATCTCCTTACTTATCAATTAAAGAGTTGCTTCAGAGCACACAGGTCTCATTAGAGCTGGAAACTCAATGCCTTGATCTATCGTAAGTGCTTTAAGACAAATATGGAGGAGGCTAGCTTTCTTTTAGTACTTCACAATTTGATTTAGTCTAGATATTATTTCCCAATGGAGGAGGAGTTGTTTACTTTGGAAATATCATAAGTGATGGAATATTGAGAATTGATCAATCATTGCCTTGACGCTTACATGCAGACATCACTGAGATACAGGGATAATTACAAAATGCAACATTCAGGTAGAGTTGCTTAGAGAAGTGGTTTGATTAAACCTTGGCAACTAATGAAGGGTGAATCCATACCTAGCAGTTACTATGAGTGCATTATGAAGGAGACATCTTGACTTTTGTCTTTGAAATGTATTATATCATTCAGAGGTATTAGRCTGTATAAAATGATACCACCTTTGTTAACATAAAAACCATATCTGCATGACTCGATTCCATATGTCGCCAACATTAATCAAAAGCCCACACTTTGACTCCTGGAGAGTTTCTTTGAAGTGGTGCAACTTAGAACAGGCTTTGGTTCCAAGTTTCTTTCATTCTCATTTGCTTATATTGACAACCAGTAYAGATCTATGAAGGCAGAGTCCCTTTAATGGGACAACTCATGCAAGGGTTTTGGGATTAGATCTTAAATTGGCACCTTTCAAATCTCCGATACAGTTACAGACTCAGTGAGCCATGTAGACCTCTCAGCTTTGTTACAGCTAGAACTAGCTGGAAATTACTTTTCTCCTTTGTCAAAATATGTTTTCTAACAAACATTTACSCTGCCTGCTAAAAACAGTGCAAAACACTGAACAACAAATGTAGTGTAGCTGAATATTCAGCTTTATTTCCTTTTCTAGAGAAAGAAAACACAAAGAAACAAAAAATAGCTAGGAAAAAGTAGATGACACCTGGGGATAAAATCTATTGCCGTGTTTAAAAGAAAATCTTGGGGAGGRGAAGGAAGAGAAAAGGAGCACCAGATGGACAGTTTTACCGTTCTAGTCACTAGTATGTTTAAAGACATATCTCCTCTTTGCACCTTCTCCAATGCAAAATGGCAAGACAGACTAACTAGCAAAAACGCTGTCTCTCCTCTTCACCATCCTCAGGTTTCCTTGCATTACCTCTTCCCTATAAGAAGGAAAACAGTCAAAGTCAGATAGCAGATATATCCCTACTGCTGTAGCTGTGAGATAACCATTGTGGTGACAATCCAWACTGGGGTGGGGCAAATGCAATGAGCATTCTACGAGGAAATGGACTGCTYCAGCCTCTGCTGGGTTTGTCAGGGGTTTGCACACCTAGGATTCAAGGTAACTTGCATGTCTAAATGTGTTGTCTCTGGAAGAGTACTTCAGAGTTTCTCCCTGTGAGCAAGGGTGGGCAAGGGGCTGGAGGTGGGTTGGTGTGGCCAGGAAGTGTGTGGTCTGGTAGAGAAAGTTTATACTGCCACAGCCATGCATGCAATGTTAATAAGTGGTTGTAAACCGGCTTGATTTTCACATTGTACTCTGGGTGTTTGACTCTTCAATGTCTCAAGACTTGGGCTGGAGCTTGTATTTAAATAATGGTGCTCAGATATTTAAAAAAGATCCTTGGCAACTTCAAGTATGAGAYCCTTTTGTTAGTGAGAATATTGTAACGATCCAGGCTTTAATATTGCATCTGTTGCGAGATATTGGCAAGGAATTGCTGATCATACTTTCTCTGAGTACACCCTTCTAATTGGTTGCTATGCAAAACAGAAGTAATGTTAGTCCTGCAGGCGCCTGTGTCCTTCAGTCTCGGCAAGAATAGATCAATGCACCGCGCAAGAYGAGGAGGGTTGTAGAATATGTGGAAAGCCAATTTGCAGGCCTAAGAATGARTAAGACTTATCTTCTGAGGCAGCAGAGTTGGGAAAGGGAGCATATAAATAAGGAGAAACTCCCCTTTGAGATGAAGTGCAGTCCCTGCCAGAAATAAGTAAGTTTTAGACCTCTGCTCAGGGCAGTGAGTGAAATGAATTAAAGGTGCAGAAAACCTGACCATGCCTGTGTCAGAAGGCAGAGCAGCATCAAGGATTCTCGGCTTTYTAGTTCCCTTTGCCATTGATACTATCTCAGTTGCCTGTCTGAGCCTGTTCTAATTTTATATACTTTAAATCATTAAAAAATTGAAGGTATGACCTTCATTACCCTTCAAGAGTGATATAGTTTACAAAACCCTCTGGGATCAGCCGGAAGAAGGGGAAAAGAATGTCACTCATGTTCTGTTGGCTCCTCTCATGGCAGGGTATATTCAAGCAGTTGGGGTTGCTAACTCACGCTTTCATTCTGGAGGTATTTGTTCAGTAATGAATGAGGCAGAGGAGCAGACCCCGAGGAATCTGCACTCTCTGATACCCTGCTGAGTCCGCTCAGACGGTAATGTAGAATGTCTGTTCTCTCCAGGGGTGTAAASTACACCATCAAAATGCAGAAAAACAGGCCTCTTAGAAAAATTGTGTCGGTAGATACAAGGAAAATGGAGAAATGAAATATTAAATGAAGCCAGTTTTTTTTTCCTCAAATGAAAACAGATCTCATACTGCAAACGATGAGAAGCCTGCAAGATAATGCACCAGTTAGAGGCTTCTGTATGGGTTTAACTGGAAAGAGGACAACTAGCAGCAACATCCCAGCACTGGTTTGCGAGAAGGTTGCTAATAATCACATCCTCCTCCTCCTAATTTCTACTGCTCACGATTGATGCAGGGAAGAAGTTAAAAGTCAGCAATCTTCCTTACATCTAATGATGTCCTCTTGGACATGYGCTTTCTGCTGGGATCTTCTAATACATCCAGATTCATTCTTGCTGTGGCGGCTGTTACAGACTGTTATTGCTCTGGTGCTCAAAGACAGTGCCGAAGTAGGGTTTCAYAGTGTGAGGACTGTAAAGAAATACAATAAATAACCGCATCCTCCAAACACTCTTCTGAAGAAGTTAGAACAAAACTAGCTTTCTCTTCAAAATTTACCTGACACTGCTGATGTTAAAGAAAGAAGAAAGCTAGMATAATAGGCTACATTGTCAGTGCCTACTCCATTCTTTATAGAAATATCTGCTGAAATAAAATGATGTGCTCTTTTTGGCCATAGTCTAGCAAAAGAATAAACACTTAATCTTAGTGTCTGCTCACAGTTGCTTGACTTCAAAGTGATTTGACCAAAAGCTTTATTTAATTGTATGGCAAGCAGCCTTTAGGGCTCCCTGACCTCATGTGTGTGATGTGGAAACAGGTGATGACAGCCAGTGAGGGCTACTTCCATAGATTCTCCCTTTACTGAATGTATTTTGGGTGCCTGTAAGAATTTATTTTGGATTCTTATGTCCTGCTTAATTTTTGATGAGGAAAGCAAACTTGGGTTAAAGTACCAGATTAAAATATTTTTATTTTGGTGGATTAAAAACTGGACATGATCCGTCAAGGTGTGCTTGCAGCCCCAAAAGCCAATCATATTCTGGCCTGCATAAAAAGAAACATGGCCAGCAGGTCAAGGGAGGTGATTCTCCCCCTCTACTCTGCTCTCTGAGACCCCACCTGGAGTACTGCATCCAGCTCTGGGGGCCCCAGCACAAGAAAGACATGGACCTGTTAGAGCAGGTCCAGAGGAGGGCCGCRAAAATGATCAGAGGGATGGAACACCTCTCCTATGAGGACAGGCTGAGAGAGTTGGGGTTGTTCAGCCTGGAGAAAAGAAGGCTCCAGGAAGACATTATTGCAGCCTTTCAATATGTAAAGGGGGTTTATAGGAAAGATGGAGAGACACTTTTTACTGGGGCCTGTAGTGACAGGACAAAGGGCAACAATTTTAAACTGAAAGAGGGTACATTTATATTGAACATAATGAAGAAATTTTTGATGATGAGGGTGGTGAGACACAGGAACAGGTTCCCCAGAGAAGTTGTAGATGCCTCATCATTGGAAGTGTTCAAGATCAGGTTGCACAGAGCTTTGAGCAACCTGATTTAGTGAAAGATGTCCCTGCCCACAGCAGGGGGGCTGGACTAGACGATCTTCAAATGTCCCTTTGAACACAAACCATTCCATGATTCTATKAAATATACCTATGAAGGGCAATGGGAGAGAGCGCCAAAATAAGGGAAATAAAACCTGTTGTAGAAAGGAATATAAAGGGTCAGTGGGCATTACCTTCAAGAGCTTTGCCTAGATGGCTGCCAAATAAAAAAGCCTCTGACTAGAAGGAAGTCCTGCTTCCTCTTCCCCATGAGATGGCTTTTGCTGCACTCATGGGCATCCAGCTTAGGCAGAACAGGAGGAGGCTAAAGAAGAGAAACGCCTAGGGCTTCCTTTGTGAGGTCTGGCATGGAGAAGGAAGTAGGGGACCAGCAGCAAACATAAAAGGCAGCTGAAAGTTCAGCCAGGAGTACTAAGAGCAGTGGTGTGTGTGCAGCCTCATCTGCGACTGCCAAATCTGGCGAGCAAAGATTTMATTCCTCTGGTCTCAGCTCAGCCAACCCTGCTACAGTTTTTCTATTTCTGGTATGGAGGGGGGCACATATCAGTTGCTCTGCTACCTAAAAAGGAAGACCTCTATTCTGGCAGGTGTGGAAATCTAAGTCCAAGACCTAAAGGAACTTGGAATTGAGAATTAGAGATGTTAAATCACTTCGGTTGCTGCAGGGAGATATGTAACCTCAGTGTGAATGGGGGTGTGTGAGCTCCCTCCTGTGTCTACTTGTGTGATAAAGGTGGACCTCAATGAGAGACCTAGGCAGAGAAGACTCTTTAATTGCCAGTTTAAAGTACTTCTGAATCTCCTGTGCTGGTAACATAGCGATGATGGCAGTATAGGGGAAAGTCTAGAGAGAGGAATAAGAAATACTCTTTTCCGTCTGGGCTGGGGAAGGTTAATTGCAACATAAAAATGCTATTATGGTATTAATAAGAAATCCTATTATGGTATTAATAAGAAATCCACTTGTGAAAAGCACAGTGTCAGGCTGAACCCGCTCTTTGTAAAATTTACACAGCAATCCACTAATTCTAATCTGTTTGATTTAATCAAAAACTTCAGTTTAAAAATTCTTTAAAGAAAAATTTAAAGATTTAAAGAAAAGATTGTCTCTGTTAAGGTCTTTGTGATTTTTTTTTTTTTTGTCTCTCCTTCCTCTGATTTTCACTGAGACCAGAAATCTCAGTATTTCAGAATTTCAGATCAGTGATGTTTGAAGATCATATTTTAACCCCGTTTTGTCCCTTTTTTCTTCAGTATATGATAGAAGACTGGAATGAATAACTTCCAGCTGATTTCTTGTTCTGTTTCTGTGCTACTTTTCATTGCTTCTTTTGCCACACTGTCAAGCTTCCAGGGGTGAAGAAATATTTAAAAGGTACAATGTGAGGAAAGGGAAAACACACACACTCCACAATGGAAAAAGAACATAAAACCCTGAGATCTTTAGTTTCTTTGGGTTAAACTGCAAAAGATAGAAAGGAGGAAAGAGGGGAAGAACCTTTCCTTTCCTCAAAATAAGAAAACTGAACTGGCAATTATGTGTGGCCAAATGAAGGGTTTGTGTGCCTTTAAGCTCCTCTTTTTCTCAAGGTACCTTGAGTGATCTATGAGAAGCTACAATTCCTTTCCAACAAACCGTGCTTTCAGGTGTCAACTGTTTGTAACTTTGAAATGATCTTAAAAATGAGTCAGCAAAAAGCTGTGAATGGAGAGCATCTTCTATCTTGGGATAAAGTGGGGTCCAGGTGCCCCCAACCTCTTTTTTCACCCAGATCTGCTTCAGGGTTGTCCTGTTGCCAGCCAGAAGGCAAGTGAGTGATATCAGTCACAAAGTGTGGTCATCAGTTTAGTAACTGGGCTAAGATAAATCTCTCGGGCACCAAGCTTATGTTTCTCAATTCCTTACTCAGGACACCCCTCTTAAAAGAAGCAATAGTTTAAGCACAATTATTGTGAGGAGCAGGAGAGTGAATGCTTTCTGTGGAATGTGTAATTGTATAAAGGGATAGGAGGCGTGGGATGGCCAAAACCCTGTTCAGAACTTCCCCTTCGAAGTGGTGAGGCAATTTCAGCTCCATTTTACAAATGGAAAACTGGAAAAGAGGTTTTAAATTATTAGCTCCAGGCTCCAAAAGGAAAATCAGTGCTGGTTTGACCACTAGAACTACCACCTCTATCTCTGTTTGGACTACAGTCAACCCCTTACAGGTTAATGATCATAATAGTGYCTTTCAACTTTATCAGACCATCTGATCTGATCTAACCTGTGGATGTGAAGATGAAAGGTTAATCTGCTTTCCTTTAACTTTTGTATCTGAATGCATTGTTTCCTTGTCTTGCCTGCCCACTTTTGGCATATGTCTCTTGCTGTCTCGTAACACTAATACTGGTTTACATCTGACTCTGTGCAGAGGACTGCAGCCTCTTCGAACAGCAGCTGCCTGTTTAGAGACGCTTACGAGTTTCCTTTAGTATTTCCTCTCCTCTYCTGGCAACTCCTCTCAGTATGATTTATGAACAGCAAGCATAGCTGGGGGTGATGCGAAGTATCAACACCTCTGAATTCCAGTGATAGGAGCCAGGGTAATTAAGAATAACAAACCAGGAGTGTTTGCTTTGCATGGAGATCACGTAGCAGAGAAGTTATTCTGTATTCCTTGGGAATGGGGGAAGTCAGTCCTAGCCCTTCCCTGTGCTGTTAAATCTGCATGTCATTTTCCTTAGATAATTAAGTAATTCCAGCCTTTCAAGGAGAGAGACTCCCTCCTTCTTCCCTGTTAGCTTGCAGATGTAGTACATGTACCTTGCAGCAAATCAATGCTAACTGTATTACCATGCATTATTGCAGTAATGGAGTAGAGTAAGCCCAAGGAAAAATGTTCAGCCCTTGCCGACTGCATTATGAGCATGAGAATCTTTTATGTAGCAAGCTTATTAATTGGACTTTCATTTGTGTCCCTGAATTTTAACCCTTTTGAGATTGCTCTTCAGCTCTGGAGTACCACTAAAATTGCCAGGTGTTGGATAGATTCAGAAAAGGGAGAATGACAAGAGTGGTCTCTGCGGTGCTGCACTGGAACTGGACATCTGTAACCAAGCTGAGGAATAGGTTTAAACCACCACCAAAATAAGGCAGCTGTTAAATCACTTAGTAGAACATAGAATAAATATATTCTGTGTTTGGAGCGACAAATGCTGTGGTCAGATGCTCTTTTAAGGGAAGGGGACTGAAGGGTTTTGGCCCTCTGCCTGTGCACCCATTGGCGTGCTGCATGCTTTTGCATTGCACAAAATGCCTGTGCCTCCTCCCTCCCCAGATGAGCTCCCTGATTTGCCCCAGGAGCATTTTTATTTTGTGAAGATCAGCCTCCTTAGCCGTTCTCATTTGCACTCTGAATGCAGTGAACTTGTGTGTTGTCTGCAAGTCATAATCTAGACTTCAGAGTGGGGATTGTCTCTTTGCTGCATTTGCAGGCCTTTTGCTGGAGCCTGATAGGAACTCTAGGCATTGCTAGAGTTTAAATGATTATTACCTTAGTAATTGGCATTTGCATCATGGAAGTGGATACAGCAGTGATGCCTGGCCTTTGCCAGCCCACTACTGAGCATGCATTACACTGTGTGTGGGTTACATGTTCTCTTCATGGGGACAGTATTATTTTTTCTAATTTCCTGTGACTGCATGAGACTTCAGTTAGTCCCCTGTGAGTTGAAGCTATCAGCCAAGACAGTCTAGCAAAGGCTGTAATAGCTGCCACTTAGTTTTGTCCTACTTCCTGTCTTAGAGGTGTTGGGAGCATAAATTTGCCCGAGACTCCCCCTTTTCAGAATGTTTCAAACTCTATTTACATGAGAATTGATTCAACCTGGCTCCTTTTAGGAGTAAGTTGTTGCTGAATCAGTGCAYAGGAGATTTGGGGGACTGCCAGGACTGGTTTGGTAAGAAACACCTGCCTACAGCCAGCTGCTTGCTGCTGCAGTTCTGTCTTATTTTTCTTTATATTAATACTTCCTTTTTGTTTTGTTCTTCCTCACTAAATACAYATCCTTCCTTTCATGTTGACTAGTATAAAGTCTTTCCTCAGTGCTGTAGTTCAATTTCTCTCTTGTTTGGGGTTGTTCTTAAGGGAAGGAAATAGCCATAGGTGAGAATCTTAAAAGGTGGTGTTTGTTGTGGGAGAGAAAACAGCACCAAGCTGTGGCAGGCTGAACATCCTCCTGTGAAGTCCCACCATCAAAGCTGGGGTCCCTGACAGACTTGTTTCTCTCTAGCTTGCTAAGAAAATTCTACCTTTGCACACACACACACACACACAAATTGCTTTGGATTTAGCTTGAGTAGAGAAGAAACAAAACCAGTTCCTTCCCCTTCTAGGTCTATCTCAAGCTTGGGGAGASGGGGGAGTGGAAGAGGGAAAGATTTGTCTGGGGGAGGATACAAAGTGGAAAAAGTACCTGAGGTGAGAGCAAAGTCTTAATTGTAGAGAACCATTTCTGTGTCACTGACCACAGCAGCTTCGTTCTTCTAGTATGTGCTCTGTGGGGTAGGAAAAGGCAGTTTGTGTCATTTTTCTGTCTTGTTTCTGATTTCTTCAGAAGAGTTTTCTAAAACATCTCCTGTGCAGTTTCTGGTTGGCTGGAGGCTATCAAGGAAGTTTTCCATCCTTGTGGATTTGTGAGTTGTTGCTGTTTCTTTTGCCAGTAGCCTGTGGGGACCTGGATGTGGCTGATGTTTGGGGTCCCTCCTTATTTACTAATTCCTTTGAATTTCTTCCCTTCGGGCTTCTCCCCCAGACTAGGGGAAGGAAGTAAGTCTGTTGGGATTGCTGAGGACAGCATTATCTGGTTGCCCTGGGAGTTAGCACTGTGCTGCATGGGAATGCTTGGAGAAGACATGGTCATCTCCGGCCAGTGAYGCATTCCTAAGCTATCCCCTCAGTTACCGTTTGTGTTGTATGACTTGTGGCCTTTTAGGGACTTTGGTTTACAGCCGGTAGTACAGCCCTGAAGGGCTAATTACTCCTTAATGGGCTTTAGGRATGTCACTGCTGCAATCTTTGGATCATAACAGTGATCTCTGCAATAAGACACTCCTAGGACTCCTCTAGAAGGGAAATCTGTGTCAAACAAAAATCAGTGGGTCTCAGATGGTAGCATCCCTTGGTGGGGACCAGGAAAATATAAATGATATTGTACACCCCACACAACTTTAGTTACACCTGATAATATTTGGTGTTTCTTCAATAATTGGTATGTAAGTAGGATCCCAACCAGCAGATGGAAATGTAATCTTTTTGAACTGAAGTGGGAGCAGCTGACTTTGTTGAGCCTATGTGAAGCCTTGGAAATTTGGAGCACAAGGAGATGTTCAGGGCAGGAGAGCATAAAGGCTCTTTTGAGGAGTCCCATCAGGATACAGGATGAATATGGGACACTTTCCATTTCTTTCTTTTGCCTAGAGCCACTAGTTGTTGATATCTTTTTAGTGGGATTGTTGAGAGGATGGAGAGATGGGCTTTGGCAACAGACCTTCCACCACAATGCAGGGTGAGGAGGGACAGCTTGAGTCTGATAGAGCACAATTTGTCTTTCATTGGCTGATTTAATGTCTTCCAAAAATCTCTCCCTTCTAACTGAGTGTCATCCTATTATTTTAGCTGTGATTTGCACATTGTACTGTGCTTTGGTTTAAATGCATTTGATTCCTTTTTAGAAAAAGGTAAATGAATTACGTGACCTCTCAAGATCCCTATTTTTGAGGGCTGTATAAATGCTAGTCACTTCTGAAATYGTCTCACCTTAGTGACTAGTGAAATCTGGTGGTCTTTAAACCCTAATTCAAAGCCTGTGCTTAAATATGAAGTATGCTTGGGTCATGGGGACAAGTCCTGCTCTGACAGTACAGTCATCGACTACTTTATTATCCCAAACCTGTTTCAGTCAAAATAAGGAATATCTGAAATGCTTTAACTGGCTGGTGACTGATAACGTGGGTCACCTGAACAGCTCAGGCAGCAGGGCTGAACTGGACTGTAAATGGTTGCTTCCAACAGGCACAGTGGCTAAGGATGGATACCTCTTCTCTTGGCACAACAAGAAGGGTGTTTGAAGGGTGTTTACCCAGCAGCAAGAGGTGGCAAGATTTAGCACTGTGCTTTCCTTCTACCAAAAGTTTGTTTGTGCTAAACCCTGCCCTGTTCAAACAGCTGCATGCCCCTGAAATCACAGTAGCTGTAGCTACTGTTGTCCTGTTGTGAGTGTCTTGAAGAGAAGACCTGAGCCTTTCCAGATCCCACTATACCCTAGGGAAGGAGTGGAACAAGCAGAGGGGAAGTTTCCTGTTCACAAAGACTCTCTCTGCACAGCAAGGCAGTATTTGTGTTCTGCTTCTTAACAGCAAAAGCCACTCCTAAACATCATAGACATGAGGCTTCATTAACAACCAGAAATGAAAAGCTGATGAGAGGTGCACAAAATTTCTAACAGTAAGGAGGATTCCTTCTCTCTATGGAACCTATGAGACTGAGGCATACCCTGGGACAGGAAGGGAGATGAGGGTCATTTACTCTTTCTGAATCAGTGACCATGTGAATATTAGTCACATTCCCTGGTTTTAATCAGATTTTCTCCAAATGGGATATCTTAGTACTCATAGCATGTTCTTGGATATTATGATAACACCTTAAGCCATGATTTATGCCTCTCTTCATTATACGTGGCACAGTTGGACCAGCTTTTTAGACGAGGTCTTTGAATTCAGAAGATGAAGAGGGGCTGCAGGTTTGAATGTCCTGACCCAGAGCTTTCTAAGTGATGCTAAGGAGCATACTTTCAAAAACTTGGCAAATGCTTCTGAAAATCTAGGATCTTGCTGTGGTCCTGGATGATTTGAAATCTGGGAGACAGGGGATCCTGTATTTCTGATTGGGGTCTCCAAGATAGAAATATATGCAACCTGCAGTATACAGTGAATTCAATACAGTGAACTTGTGTGCTGCACAACTTATCTTTGTATATGCTGCAAATCCATGCACTCATTCCATTCTGATAAGCTCTTTGGCATTCCTGATGATGCTGACTATCAGCAGAAGGGGATTTTTCTTGTCTTGGCTTTAGGACCAACACCAGAACCTAAAACCTGCAGAATCTCTGCAGAGCATTCAAAACACCTCTGCCTTCTCTGTGTAATGCCAAGTCCTTTACCTGCGCTGTGCAGGTTGTGCACCTTTTGGGCAGCCTTAGCAGTGGGTGAAGATAGTGGAGCTGTCTGAGCATTCCTGAATGAAAGGGGCTCTTCTTTCTCCCACAGACATAGTGTTTGGATAGAAAAAATCAAAAGGAGGGATGCAAACAGGCCAGTCACAAAACCTAGCATTGCATCTGCTCACGCTGGTGAAGTTCTGGGCCTGAGGGTGAGATCCACAGAAGCRGTTCTTCACTCTGCTAAACCTCTATCTGCTGCAGTTCCAGTGTGGCCTGTGGCATCCTCTCCTGCTCTGGGGCATTGTGTGGATGGTCTTGAGCAAGAGGACAGTGGTGCTGTGATGTGGTGAGTGGACCCAATACTTCATGAGAACCCTGCTCCAAGATCATCTGTGATCAAATAGTCCCACCACTGTCCCATGACCCAGGATGTGTAAAACACTTCCCTTGGCATGCTGGTATGTGGTACCCATGTTGCATGCTTGTGTGCTGGGCTGCTGGACTCTCACTTCGTTGTTTAGTGCAGGAGCTAGATTCCCTCTTGCCGCATCTGCGCAGTGTTTTTTTGCAGCCCCTGTTTAGGAGCTTTGCAGCGAGTCTGGCAACGTCAAAGGCTCCCTGCCACCGGCCTGCTGTGCTTCAGAGGCAGACTGTCTGCTGCACACCCTGACTGGCTGTGCTAGGAGAAAATCTGTCCCATAACGGGGGTAGTACTGTACCAGCAGAAATGGTGGGGGCCCTGCCTGCAGATGATATTTAGTCTGAGGATATAGGGACACTTCAGCTTTTAATGATTTTTTTTTTTTTTTTTAGGTAGATTCAGGCCTTTCCTTAGTAAACAAGACAGCATTATCACAGAGCTGCTTTATTTTCCAGTGACTGGTCTCACACATAATAAATAGGTTAAAGTTAACTGAAGCAAGCATTGATCTTTCTCTTAGTACATGTGGGATTTCCTCCCTTGGGAGGGCTTGAGTAGTATGGGAGACCGTCGGGGAAGGGTGTATGTGTGTGAGGAGAGTGCTGTGTAGCTGGGGCATTACTTTGTTTCCTCACTCTAAATATTCCTCTTATGATCTCTTCCCCAACCCCCCCCTCCCCCCCCTTTCTTCCAGGTTCCAGCTCCCACTTAGAAATTTCCTGAGGTGACAGTGACTGGGAGACACACTCTGGGCCTCCGGGGGGGCCTGGGTGTGTGCAGTCATGCAGGAGGAGAGGGGCGTGGAGCAATGATGGGCACAGTTGCGGAAAACAGAAGGGATGGGGGGGTACTGGGGAGCAGGTCTACAACCAGCAGTGGAGGTAGTGATGGTGAAGTTATTGATATGTGTGATAGGAGTTAACTCTTATGTTTCATAATTTTTTTTCCAAATGAAAGTCACAGAATAGGAAAAAAAAGAAAAGAAAACCCCAAATGATCAATGCTGCTTTAGAAGGCTTTGGCATGAAGTGATTGCCAACCTCTATCTGTTTCTTTCTTTAGATAGTGTCATTAGACTTCTTCCATCCAAATCATCCCCTTCAAACAAACATAAGTTGCTCAATTGTCTTTCTCTCCTTAATTGAACCCAGCTCCCCCTTGGTTATAGGCATGTTCTGCTACTTTATATTTGTGCCACAATTTGCCTTCCAGAACATTTACTTACTTGCTTACTTAGAAATCTACTGCAGTGCCTGGTGTTATGGCATATGGTTGCCTTACATCAATTAAAAATCAACATGGTCCAACAGAATATAACACCAACCCCTGCTTCTTTGAATGGATGTTTGCAGCTGGATTAAAGCAGATTGTAATGGATTAGACCAGAGATTAAAACAGCCTGTAATGGATACTGTGTTGGACTATTCCATTTCTATTCTTGGGTATAGACTGTGCAAATCKAGGGTTGTCAAACGACATCCTCACTGTCACCGTGTCATGCAAGAGGCCAGGTTTTGAAGCAAACCTGATATTTCTGCAACACAGGGATGGTACAAACTGGAAAAGCCCCTTTCCTGTGTGCTGGTGATGGGCACGCAGTTCGCGAATCGTGCAGGAGGTGGGGGTGTTGCTCACGTTACCTTTGTCTTCTGGAGAAGAAAAGGGATTAGAGAGCACTGCTGCTTCTGTCTTTGGCACTGAGGCCTCTGCTAAGGGCTGGGAGATCTGGAGCCGGGAGATTTCARTAGACAGTCCCACATCATCAGTGGGATTTCAGCTGTGCGTCCTATTATTTAACAGTAATAAGCAGGCACCGGTGAAGGGATTTTAGGATTTTCTTTAGAAACACCAGCCCTTCCTGTGGGTATCTGTCTGAGAAATTAAGGCCTGAGGTAATCTTGTTGACATAGTATGAACTGAATGTCTGGGATTGTCCCTGAGTGTGGCAGGTGTGGATGATATTCATAGAGGGTGATTTTAGTTGCAAGTAACAGCTCTTCAGTCTGCAGGGTAGGAGAGACCTGCTATTGGGGTGGTGAAAGTACTGCCTTAAAGTGTTGGTGAACACACCTGTGCATGAAGCCCATCACATTCTGTGCCATGTCCACCACAGCTTGGCTCTTGTGGTGACAGAGAGAGATGCGGTGGACACAAAGCAATGCCTTGTGCTGGCAGGATATGGGAAAGGAGATGCGTCCACAAGTCCTCTCTTGCTGTGGGTGGGCTTTGGTCATGAAGTCAGGGATGATGCTGCACAAAAGAGTGGCTGATCCAGGTGTGAACAAGGACTAGGTCTTAAACAATGTCCAGTAAGGCTGAGAAGATAAATGGGACTGGGTGGACTGCACAATGGCTAAGCAGTGGCAATTGCTAGCCCCACGGTAGCTTTTACTTTGTGGTGCGAGGGGTTCTAGGCATGCAGAGATCTTCAGGAGCAGCAGTGAGCTGCTGCTGGGTCCAGAGGGACTGGAGAAACTTTAATCATAACACGAGGACAAGTTCTGCGTGTCACAGCCTCAGCCTCACTGTAGGAGGATGACATTTGGTGGGCAGTGCATCCCTTYACAGTGCATAGCAATGGCAAGATCCAGGGGTAGCATGTGTGCCGCTGATGCCACATACCTGGGGACACTGTTATTGCAGCAGTCGATCTGGGGAGGCAGTTGAGGTCCTGCCCCTTCCCCATATATGACACGTTGTTCCTTCAGAAGCAGCAGGAGGGTGCAGCCTCCCGGCTGGCCGGGCTCTGCGTGCAGAGCAGCCCCTGCCACAGGTGTGTGTAACTGTGCAAACCCCTCGCCTGCAGTTTCATGGATCAGCTGTGGCTGAGGCCCACGTCACTGCTCCTACACAAATGAAATGTCATCTCCTAAACATTTTGGCAGCATAGTTTAAAAAGGAGCCGATTCCAAGCCAGAAATAACATCCGTTGGGTTGGGGGTGGGTTATTTGCTTCCCCTGCCCCACCTCCCACTTTTCCTCTCCGCGTCGGGATTTGCGGCTCAGGGGCAGGGCCGTGCCCGTGGGTAGGGGCCCCCACCTCCTCCCCGGAGCTGTGACCGCTTTTCTCTGCAAACCGGCTGACACCCCGGACCCTCTTTTCACTCCTGCAGGGACAGCCATTTAGCGACAGCTCCCACCGTTTGCAACAGCCAGCGGTGCTTGCAGTCMCCTCTTCCCCCCCTCCAACTCGCTTCTCGCTCTCCCCCGCGGCAGCCGGGCTGCACAGCCCCCCCAGCCCGAGTTAGGCTTTGCAGCAGAGGTGSCTAARTGCGGGGCATCGGCTGACAAGGACACYSTCCGCTCTCCCCGCGCGGGCATAGCCATCACCCATCCTTTCTCYCTCCCTCTCTCCCTCCGCTCCCTGCCGKGCTGGAAGAGCCGCGTTAGGCGGGAGAAACTGTTGAGCCTTCCCCGCTCTGGGACTGGCGGTGAGGGGGGAGATGCCGCGGGGAGAGCCGTGTAGTTGGTGGATCCGTCCTCGGACGGCAAAGAATGGCTGATGTGGTAAGTGGGAGGGTGGGACGGTTAGCATAGCGCTAATTATTGGCACTTTTCAAAGAGAGGAGGAGATCGGGGGAAGGTCGACCGTGGGTTTGATCTGAAGAGAAAGCGCCGACGTGTTGCTGCAATAAATCGCTCCGGAGGGACGTGGCAGAGGCACGGACGGCTGAGATGAGAAGGGTGACCCCCGGGAGGATGGGGGACGCCCCACAGCCGTGGGAGGCGGCAGCCAGCCTTCTCCTCTCGGCACCGTGTGATTCCTCACACCTTGTCCGGGGGCTGAWGCTGCAGAGGCTCCTTGGGCTTTGCCAGCAGAAAGCAGGTGTCCTGGCCGGGGGAAACGTTGAATCCCTGCGATGGGAGCGGGAACGCTGCACTGCCGTGACCTAAAGAAACACATCTCCCTCGCTCCTTCTCCCGACACAGTCCCGAGGTGATGCTGCAGTGAGCTGCCTGCAGATACTGCCCTTTCTTGGTTATTCGTCCCCCCAAATAAATCCTGCTAGTCTCCCTTCCTGGATGGTGGTAAGGTTGCTGGAATTCCTACGCACACGCGCGGGTTCCCACGCCTGGGAGGCTCCGCTCGGGACGGGCACATCCACATGCCCGGAGCCGGCTCTGGAGCTGTGCTGCTGGATGGCTGAGTCCGTGGGTACGCTGTTACACACGGGGAGTCACCCAGGAGCTACTCATCCCAGCAGCGTTGCCTTATGCCCCTTACCSACATCCAGCCTTTGTGCATACATACATACGGGGTGAGGAGTACCTACACTGCTGTAAATACGAGTAGATATAAATATACATCAGGAGAAACAGTGAATGACGGCTGCTTTGTCTCAGGCAGGAGCACACATGCCAAATCAGGAGAAAAGGCTGGGTGATGCTCCAGCTGATTCGGTGCGGCGCGGTGCCCCGCTCCCGCCCCCGGCCCCGCTCCCGGCCCCCGGCGGCGCGGCGCAGCGCGGCTGGTGACTCGGTGGTGTATTTCAGCGGCGGCGGCGGCTTGGCAAGGCTCGGGGCTCCTCCCCCCGTGTGGTGTTACCCTCTCACTTGATCAAATCCTTGAACGTGAACAGTTTCACTGAAAAGCACTTTTCAAAAAAAAAAAAAAAAATCCACCAACAGTAAGGAACAGAATCCAACTA
>JASVER010000017.1:1576701-1615155 GCA_030449065.1 Oceanodroma leucorhoa
GGCCGGGGGGTGCCCGCGGCCGAGGGGCAGCGCGGTGCCCGGGCTCAGCCCCGCGGGCCGCCGGCGGAGGGGAGAGCGGCGCGGCTGCGAGGGGCAGAGGAGCTGCGGCTGAGCACCACCACCTTCGCCCTCACCGGGGATGCGGCGCACAACCAAGCCATGGTGCACTGGTCCGGGCACAACAGCAGCGTGAGTACCGCCCCATCGCCCCGACCCGGCTCGGCTTGGCGGGGAGGGAGCCGTGTGCCCACCCGCCCGGCGGGAGGGTGCCGCGCTTGCGGCTGCGGCCGGGGGTGCGGGGAGGAGAGGGGCGCTTGGCGGGCACCTCGCTCTTATTGCCAGGGGGAGGGGGACACGGAGCGGTGGCCGCGGAAAAAGAGAAAAGTTTTGCTGGGAAAAGATGGAGGGGGATGGGGACACCTTTCACCCCCGCCCCCGAAGGTAGAGCTGCGATCTGCGGGGTAGCGCGATCGGAGCGCCGCCGCCAAAGGGGCCGGGAGGGCCGGAGCCTTCTCCCTTGCGCAGGCAAGACCCYCGGCTCCCCGCTCCAGTCTGTGCCATGTGCCTGCACAGCTGGGTCCCTTTTCCCTCTGTCTCTTCATATGTAATACACATCTCGGCACGCTTCGCTGCCTCTGTGCCAGGGGATGAATGATGTACAGTGGTGGTGGAAAAGCCCTCCTGTTCCCCGCTCTGCATGCTGGCGACAAGAGAGATCCCATTAATTCAGTAAGGGGTGGAAAGCCCCACAGCACTTTAAGGGGCTCTGAGAGGAGGCAGGTAGTGAAAGCACAGTGAAAAGTTTAAAAAAAAATCGATGGCATCTTAAGCCTTTTCCCTGAAGTCAGTAATAACGAGCAGCTGAGGTGTCCCTGAAAGTCTGTGGGACTGTGTGTGCGTGTGGAGGGTGTCCCAAAAGCCCACATGCCATCGTGCCATGAGAGTGCAGGGCCCTCCCTCGCACCCTGCTCTGCAACACCCGGCAGATGGCTGTGGGCAGAACTTCAATTTTCTTTTAACTTTGTACCAGAAATACTATTTCCCCTCTGATGTAAAGTCTGAGAACAGGTGTAATTTAAAGGACTCCGTGAAACCTTTATGTCTGGTGACAATATTCCYATTATTCTGACTATTATAGCTTGTCACTGCTTTGAAAATGCCTCTTTTATTGTTTTGCCACTATTGGAAACAGGCATAAAGCAATTAACAGCATAAAACAGATTGACTGGATTTTCAGATACATTCTTCATGGAACAGATTAGTCATTAAAAAGCAAATTGTCTATCTATCTGTCTGTCTATCTATGCATCAGCTATAGTTTCATAATGTGCAATTCAACCACCTCTTTATTTTTTTGACTGGAAGTTTTTTTCTCTATTTATTATTACTTAGGCAATAATTCTGACAGCAATGTAGATGTTACTTTGATTTAACCAATTTTTAAAGGCAGTTGTGTTTGCCAGACATGAATTCCACTCTCATTATAGATGAAAGCAAACATTCAAGAGAAAACAGCTGCATGGTATATTTCAGCACTACACTTGTCTCTAGGATTATTTATTTTTAATACAACATGGCATGTAATGAAGAAAACAGCCTGTATGCCCTCCCTTCTGTTTCATTTTGGTGCTGAATTAAGGGGTGTTGAGCAAAAGAAGCTAAAATCCCCCCATCCCTTCTCAGCATGCATTTCCAGTAGTTTTGAGTATTTCTGGTTAAAGTAGTAGAGAAAACTCATTCTGTACGCATTTGCAGGGGAAAGAAAGGTTATTTTTTCTAAACTGCAGGTTAGAAAGTGATTTTCACAAAATTCTCCCTCCTTCCTTGGTTCCTTTTATAGATATATGCCATTTAAATAACTAGTTTCCTTTATTCTTTAACTCCAGGTTACCAAGAAGGGTAATAAAGGAAAATGTCTCTCGATTGTTCATGACTTTCCATTAAGATTTTACACCTCAAGATACCATGCACTGAAAGCTTCTAACTCAAAAGCACAAGCAAAAGCAAAAGACTGGTGTTTATTGCCAATGTGGTGTTTGTAGGAAGGAAAAGCAAGCATGTTAATAAATACTAGTGTTATCTTTTTGTGATTTTTCTAATACGAGGTTTAGCATCTGGAGACTTYTCCTCTCCTGTCTCTTGGAGAAAACATACTGTGTTTAGTGATTAATTGGATTTTTTTTAAACAGTGTAGAGGGAAAATTAAATGCTTGAACCTGGGTCCTTTCATTTATTAGCAGAGGCGGCTGAATCCAATGCCTGTTTTTCTACTGCAGTTCAGTTTTTACCTAATTCTACTGTTGGGGTGGCTGTGGCACGGGAACATCAAGCAACTTGCCCAAGGTCACYCAGGGAAACAGTGTGGCTTTTTTTGCCAGTCACATTGGTTCACAGTCTCTCACCTCAAAGCATTTATTTTCTTAGGTCACAGTAGGCGTAAAGCGTACACCGGGAAGGTGTATTGGAAATGGACAAAAGATACTAACTCATGTGTCATGATTATGCCAGATGACCTAGGAGAGCGGGTAGGACATGTCTGTATGCTGTTGTTTCCAGGCTACCAAAGCAGTAAAGAGGTGTACAGCTTGCTTTTACCTGTTACTTGAACAGACTTCAAAACTTAAGCTTTTGTCTCTTATGATTTATTAAAAACACGATCAATCAAATTTCATGCAATGAAGCAGTATATTTCAAATTGGGCATTAGTGGTGGGGGATTCCTAGCAATTGGATGGATTTGCAAAGAAGAGGAAAGCAAGGTAATAAAATAAAGCGTGTTTTTACTGGGATGTATATATCTACAGACACTCTACAAAAGGGAGATCTTCGCAGCTGCTGCATGTCCTGTTACCTAGAATGTTAAAAACCTCCTGTGTTTTTTTTTATTATTTTAAGAGCRGCTCCCCCTCCGTCTCCTATCCCCCTTTTCTCCCACATCCCTCAAATTTAATTTAACTTATTAAAAAGTAATCCCTTCCAGGCAATAAACTTTTGTTTTCTCCATTTGTAGATAGTGAGGTCAGGACTAGGATAGAGGCAAAAGGCTGGTGAGATCAGGGAATTTGAGTTCCCTGCTTTGTCCTGCCCAGAGGCTTTTTCTGTGACCTTAGGAAAGACAATTAACCTCTCTGGATCTCCTCTTCCATGTTAAATGAGGATAGTACTACTTAGCTACCACAAAGTGGTGGTGTGGAGCAGAATTCATTTCTGCTTTGTACAATACCTGAAGATCTTCAAGTGGCAATTGTTAGGAAAATGCAAAAATACTATTCTGTGTAGAAATGAGGCTTGTGTTCTCTGTGTTCTTGGGAAGGGGACTTGGCTTAATTCAGTGGCTCTGATATTAGAAAAAGGAGACTTGTACTTAGGCTTCAAGTATTAGTCTGCCCTAATAGAAGCATTTATTGAGAGAGGTCAGTGAAGCTCTTGAGGGACCTGGTGGAGATCAGATAAAATGTTTTCTTGCTAAGGCCTTTCTGAAGGAAGGAGAATTTTTAGTGAAAACTACTATTATTCCTAGAAAATCTGAAAGCCATTCTTTTTTCGAAGCCATTCCTCTCTGAACACACACTGTGTACAAATGTGCCATTCGGTGAGCGGTTGTACCCTCTACACTTGTTTTCCCTCTCTCTRGATGGTTACGTTATTGCATGAAGTTTTACCTCGTTCTGCTCACCAGATGCTTTCTCCAACCTTCCTGTGAAGATGATCTGATTCCTCAGATTATTTTTTCTTCCTTGCTCTCTCCCTGATTTCTGGAATAAGGACCTGCAAAAATAAGTARCAGCACCTTTAATGCTGTTACAGCTTTAAATCTCACTATCTTGTTTCTTGACAATAGTTTTTTTAAGAGATTTCAACAAGCTACAGTGGATAAAACACACTCAGTCAGATTGTTCTCCTGATATGATCACTAGTGGAATGGTAAATGGGGATTGTTGTCATTAGGTTTCAGAGTTGTCACTCTGATGAATGTAGCTGTTTATAGGAAGTACTTAATTCTGTCTATGCTTTGTCCATGATGGAACTGCTACAAATTCTGTGGTGTTGTGTGTTTTCTATATAAGAAGCAAAGATGCACATTTTTAGCTTTCTTTTAACCTCTAGAAGACATTTTCAATCCATTATCTATGGAGACACCTCAGCTTATGATCATAGCGTGCTTAGCTATCCCATGTATACATGGTCTTGCCTTTCTAGTAACCAGAGGCAAGCTCAGACATAAAGTTGAGGAAATGCACTATAATGCCACAGTAAARGCAGGAGAGGGTATTTGCCTAAGGCATGTGCAATATTACAGGTTGCTTCAGCTAGGCCAAGTTCCTATATGATCCTAGGGGTTGGATTTTTCACGCTATAGGAAAAATATCAGCAGTGCATATTTTTATCTCAGTGCAGTGCAGCGGTGCAGAAGATTAACCTGGAGAAGGGTAGTGTGCCTGAGTGATATAGCTGTTACTTGTGCAGACCACGCAACTGCGTTGATGGTAGATTATAGTATGATCCAGGCTCTGAAAGCTGGGGAAGGCAGGATGAGAGCTGCTGAGAGACTGGACTGGCGCCTTGTTTTATCTTGTCAGTCACGCTACACTGTTTTGTCCAGAGGTCTGGTCAGCATCTGGACATCGCAACTCTAGAGATGTGGCCATCATCTCTAGAGTTAACATGGTTGCAAGATTCACTCCAGGACTGGGAATATGAGATGTCTTTGGGAGAAGACTCTGGTAAAGAGGAGGCTAATAGTACTACAGTAGCCTGCAGCCACCTAAAGTAGAGTTAGAAAGAAGATGCAGCTTATCTTATTGGTTGAAGAGGATATAAGGTGTGGCAACAGCCACAACATATGTCAGATTGGACATTAAGAAAAGTTTCTTCTCAAAGAAAGTGGTGCAGCAAGACACCAGAAAGTTTTGGGAATCTCTGTCTTTGGAGATTTTCACGGCTCACGTAGACATGATCTGATGGTGACAACCTGCTCTGAATGGGCTTCTGCGATTCTTTTCCTCCTGCTACCACTGATCCTGTTCCTTTAGCCTGTGCAAGCTCTGAGGGCTGGCAGTGAAAAGCAGGTTGTACACGTTCTCGCAGTGAAGCCTGTCTCTTCCGGGAATGATTCTTCTGAATGCTGTTGGCAGTGTTCTGGTGTGATCTGCTAATGTACTGGTGGTTTGATGCTGAGACATTACTCACTCCCATGGTGAATTACAAGCTGGGGAGGCTGATGGGCTTGCTGTGTGCCAGGTAGTTTTTCATTAAGATGCCTASCAATGCAGTGTGTGATGGGCAGAACGAGGTGGGCAATATTTGCAATTCCAAATAGACTGCTATGCTTGGAAGGGAGGAAGGGGAGAAAATGACTCTTTAGGCAGGCAATGCTGCATTTAGTTGTCGTCCACGGGTAACTGCTCCAACAGTCCACTTGGATTTCAGTTTAAAATGTTTACTTCTAGCGTGCAAGATGGTGACAGAGCAATCATATTAATTGCACTGCATTTGCTAGATGTTTTAATTGCTATTCTAGACTGTTTCTTTCTCAAATGTCTTTTGGCTAAGTTGTGGTCTCATTGCCACTGAAGGTAGGCCGGCTGTGTCACAATGTCTTGATGCATTTCCACTTCTCCACTACCTTTAGTGATGAAGTTTGCCACCAAAGTCTTTCTCCAGGACTTTGCCAATCCATTTTTAATTAGCACTCAAATAGAAGATGGGGAAATCAAAACAAAACTCTTGCATGGCAATTGCTTTTATGGTTGTGTTGAGTCAGTAGAGCAGGAAGAAGGTGTCTGGAAAATATTTTTTGGGTTATTTCTCTCCAGACTGGTTTCATTGTACGGTCAGGTCAATGTCCAGTGGATGGGCCTTGATGTTGCTTGTGGATCCCGTGAAGTTGGCAGATTCCCTGGGCCGTTACCCTGCCTAGTACAGCAAGCTGTCCATGTTCTTGTAGCCCAGAGCTCAGTAACAGAACTGCTCCTGTTCTAGGTGCCTGTCAGCAGTTTCCCTTCAGGCCTCAATGCTCAGACTTTTTCATGCTCAGGGATGAGGCCTAGGATTTGTGGCTAAGCTTTCACAGTGATTTAAATGCAAACAGAAACAGCTATGTGATTCTTTAATTAATTTTTTTTATGGAAAACATTCATCCAATTAGAYGACAAAGTATTTTGAAAATGGGTTTGAGCAGATAATTGATGTTAGGCAGGAGAAATTTTTCCCAAAAGGGAGGTGAGATGAGGCAAATATTTTTTTAAATGCAAGGCTGTGTTCTGAGAGTTTCCAAATTTATAGCTGGATTTGTGGTAGAGACTTTAGGAAAAAATATAAAAGCAATGTCATCTAATGGGCAAAGCACAGGTTAAGGAGTAAAGATCTTTAATGTTGGTTGTACTAAAGGGTACTGGAAGCCAGTCTTGCAAACAGTCAAGAATTTACTTAAGTCATACCATAGTGTCATGCTCCTTAAGCTCCCTGGATATCTGTAGGTAGAATGGAGGAGAGCAGTACGTGCTTGCCTGAGTCAGTACTCTTACAAATCCAGATTCGTTTCAGGATTGAAGGAGCTCATGGTTGGGATTGGTTCCAGGACAATTGCAAGGAAACCTGTCAGTTATAGAGTTAAGGCTTGGGTTTGGCTGGGATCTGGCCAAGTTTATGTTCCATTGAGAATCTGTGTTTGAAGATATGGAGTCTAACCTGCCTCTAATCAAGACAGTAAATTAAATKACATGTTCCTTGCGAAGCATTGAATGCTGTAAATGCAGAAACTCCCCAAAGCAGCAAAGTATTTGGTTGGATCCTTAGTGTAAACTGATGTAGGATCGATCTACGCCAGTTTACTGTAGTTGAGAATTCAATCTGCAGTATCCTACAGCAGTGAAAAGTGCAAGGTAATAATGAAAAATGAGTACAGAGGCGAGGAAACATGGGGCAGTACAGCAAGGAGACCTGTGGGCCCTTTACATTCTCTGAGTTACAGCCGCAGGGCTGTGAGTGGATGAGCTTCCTTCTCTCTTGTGCACAGCCCTTCCCTCGCTCTTTCTTGGCTCTGGGAGGTGGGAGTTTGACCTACACTCTAAGCCATGCTGGAGACTGATCTGGTGACGTACTTGGCAGAGCCCAACAGGGATTTTAAGCTGAAATAACCCTTAGTTGGAAAATAGTGCTCTGCTGAAGCCACACCTYTGCATGCGAGTTTCTTGGTTTGCTTAAACTCCCTGCAGGAATCCAAGCAAAAAAATTCCCAAATCCTAACTTTCCTGTAATGTCCAGGGAAAACTGCAGCATCATTGTTAACATGTCCTCCATGCAAAAAGAAGGGCATGGCAGTATTTCCTTTCCTGCCTTTATGGGGTGTTGTGAGACTGAGGGAACTGAATAAAGTATGCTGCATGTTTGAAGAGYGTGGCTGTGTGAGTGTTAAATATATTTGATAAATAACTTGCTATGGAGATTTAAGGGTTAATTCCCAGCCCTCATGGCCAGCAGAGTCCCAGCACACAATAAAAATCAGAAAAGATTGATGCTGAATAATCAAATCTTTTTCTCCTCCCTCTCAGTCCTGAAGGAGGCCTGTTTGCTCTCCCACTGAAATGAGTGGGAAAGCCCTCTTGTTCAAGGAGGGTCCCTGACACTGAGGCTGTCACTCTGTTTTCTCCCCTTCGTCTTCAGTTATGTGACACAAACGCTAGCCAGGCAGATCTGCAGAGCACTACAGAGCCTCTGTGCCCAAAATAGCACCACTTTTAATTAGCTCCAGCGTGACTTGGACACCCTGGGGTGCAGGCTGTAGGAAAGGGTGCCGGGTTGCTGGTGTGTGAAAAGCAGAGCTGGGCRCTAGAGGGAGCGTGGGCATTTGCTAAAGGAAGGAAAATACTGCAGCGGATGGGGAGGGGGAGCTGGGGCCTGGGAAATGCACGCTGGAAAGGCAGACGCTGCTGAAATATTGATATGAAAACCCGCTTGGAGTCATTGACTTTGTGAAACTCCTGCTGTATGGGGTTCCCTTTGCGASAGGGGAAAATAGTCTTAGCGTGCACTCGGCCGTGGTAAAGCATTTCACCCCCCACCCTGCAGCTGATACTATCTCCCTTTTGTGTCGTCTCTAATTGCTGCCAGGCTTTTTCCTGAAGATGGGAGTCCCAATGCCGGGGTCTCTCATCTGCTCCGGTCCCCTCCAGCCTGAGCCAGGTGCCTGCAAAACCACSAGCATCCCCCCAGCAACTGCCGGCAGTGCTGCTGGGTTGGGAGAAGGGACGATGTTAACCTTTACAGTGCCAGGAAGCAGCAATCTGAATCCTGGCTGCTCCTGAGCAGTGTGTGCTCTTCACCTCCTCAATTGCCGTGCCCCGTTTTGTCTCCAGGACTAGTCCCCGAGAATAGCTGTTGATAGACCCGCTCTGCTGCCAATCTTCTCCCTCTCACACACCAGTTATAGCTGGTAGATGAGGGCCGGGGAGYTGCGCTTCGTTGCCTCTCTCCCCCGTGCCTGGTCTGCAGAGGATACGCTTGTCCTGACAGGTCCCTGCCACTTGGGACTCCACAATATTTTGACCGACTTGAGGATGTTGCACAAATCTTAGTGGTTTTGTTCCTCTCTCCTTTTCTTTCTTGTGAGTGTGGGGGAACAGAAGCGACTGGAATTCATCCCAGCCACTGCACGGTGGGACAAAACAACATTTCTTCCTGGGAAAAGTGGTTGCACTTACTGGTGTCCTTGGGACTAAAAYGGACGTTTGGGATTTGGAAAAACTAGGACTGAGCCACAGCAAATCACTTAGGACAATGATGGGCTACAGGCCTCGGGATCAGAAAAGCAGTTGCTTTGGCACTGCTTCAGACACTACACCAGTCTATAACAAGTGGGTACTACTGATACATTTTCAGTGGACAGTGATGATCCTGATAACGCTCCAGAAATGCATTGAGCCCCTTGTGGGGATGTGGTAGAGGATTCCAGTGAGGGGCTGGTGGAGTGGAGGGCTTGAGCACAGAGCTCTGGCTGACTTTCAAGGCAGAGAGAAAAGCTTGGGTTGAGTTGAGATGTGCGTTCTTGGGGTGCCAGAGGAGAGCAGGCTGTGTATGCAGGTGGTCTTCATCATTTTTGGACTTGTCATTGTGCCTAATGGGGGTGTGCGTTGCCCCATGCCTTGGCTTCCCCATCTACAAGGAAGAGTTAACTCACATGCAGGGCTGTTGCTGAGGCTTAAAATAGATGGATATTTGCAAAAGCTGTTGGGTGGAAGAGAATGTATAAAACATGATTATTTAGCTCTTGCCAAAAGTGCTTTAGGACCTCATGGGTGCAGGGAGGAAGGAGTGGGAGCTCTAATTGGTTGTCAGCCTTTCCCTGTGGTTTGTGCCTGATTGGAAAATCCCCCACAGCTGTGATCAATACATCAGGTGCAGGCAAACAGGACCTCCTGTCTGTAGTCCTTACTTGCCTCTGTCGGAAGACTAGGAATTCTTTCTGCACAAGGTAGGGGAGAGGATGACTCTGTATTCATGGGCATTTCTCTGTTCTAGGCTTCCTGTTCTTTACCACCAAACCCTGCCAATTTTGTGCTTACAGGGTGACAGATATGACTGTACTTATTCAGCTCTTATGCTGTCTACTTCAGCTGTGTATTTCAAAGGTCACTAAAAGGAAGGTCAGTAATATTAGTCACTTTTTTTTTTTTGAGAAACAGGCATGCAAGAGAGGAGGGATCTCTCCGGATTGTGCTGCTGATCAGAACTAAAGTTGGAAGGCAAGTTTTCTGACTCCTGTCCCTTATTGATATGGCTCCTTAATGACAAAGGACTTATTTTACTTCATCTGCCACAGCTCAGATGCTGGGTGTATTTTGTTTTTAGAAGAGATTGCATGAAAGAAAGGAAAAATAGGTGAGAAGAGGAGCTAAGAGGGGGAAGAACAGGACTGTCATTAATAATCAAAAAGTGGAAYATGCTCAGCTAAAATCATTAACAGGTTGATCAAATTAAAGCACTGCAAAGTTATGGCTGAAAGTGATTTAAGAGCATCTTTGTCTGCTGTTCTAATCCCTTTACCAGCATGGCTTCTCAGATTGAGTTATTTCAAATTGCAGCTTCTTTTGAGCTGGATGAGAATTGACATGGTGAGTCTGTAGGAGCCATGAATTTGGGCTTCTGTTGGAAATASAGAGATAGGAGAGGGATTACATCTGTCTGCTGAGTGGGTTGGGAGCTGGCTCTGAGTTATGTGGCTTGTTTGTAATGGGTTGAAATAGTTTAGGATGATAGTCACAGCAGGGCACGTGTGAGTCTGTGCGCCTGTTTGTGCAATCTTGTCATGGGATAATGYGGTAGGATGCAAAGTTCAAGGGTCTTGTTAGCTTTCGGAATCATTAAGGTGGCTTCCCCACCCTTTGCTTTACACTCCACAATGCAAGGGAAAAAGTCTCTGCCCCACACCARGTACAGGTTAAGGACTCCTGAGTGAGCCAGGGCAATTAAATCTTCCTCCTGCCCTCTTGAATGGGGCCTGGGCTGGGTCTCCCCATGTCAGTCTTCTGCAAGGTGGAGGGCTGGGGCAGTATGTGAAGGGCAATGTCCTTGTTCTGCCACCCACAGTGTCTTTCTAGCTTTGTTCCTGATCAGCACTTGACACTGTAGTGGGAGTGTGGATGGGTGTGCAGAAGAGTATCTGGGGCTGAGGCCCTGCACTCCTAGAGGGACCGACTATCTGAACCAGCATGGACTCTGGGTTTGCAGGGGGACCGGGTTTTGCTTCTGTTTGGGTATTGAAAGGCTGGTGCAAGACACAAGACTGGTGAGCCTGCATGTAAAGGAGCATGGTGACCTTGTGTACGGGAAGCCTTGCTCACAGTGTGCGGTGGAATAGGCAGGCAGGCAGACCTGCGTATCGGGCAGGAGGTCTCTGAAAACCACATTTGCCATCTGGYCTGGAAAAAGGCTTGCCTATGAGACAGTGAGATTGCAAACCAATATGAYAGCCATGCTACTTGAGAGAACAGTTATTTTAGAAGGGAGAGAATCTTTATTCAGGTGTGCTTTGGCAACTATTGGAGCAACACCAGGAGAAAGCCCCATGCAGTCACAGTGGCTATATCAGGTGTTACAGAGATATAATAGAGGTGGTTCAACTGTCATTGGCCAGACTTTTCTGGGTAGCTGAGCCTTAAACAGAAGGGCTTTCTGAAAAGTGTGGGATATGGAATATGGTAGAGAAAGATCTGGCCAGGGAATCCCACTGGATTATGATTTCTGCTGAGTGTTTTTGAGGCTCTGCCCCAGTAGCAGCACTGAACACTTGATTATCTGGCCTGTGAGAGCTGTCTGTTCTCCAAAGGATCAGAAAATGAGTAAAATCCCTGGTAATTTTGTTAAGCAACAGAAGTTAGCCATCACTTATCCCTTAACTGCTTGCCCTTCCAGGACTCTTCTATCTCTCAGTGTTTTCTTTCATCTGTCATGATCTCTCATTCTGCTGCCCATTTGGAGGAGTAAATAGTGGCACATGGTGTACTTGGCTGAGCGTTACAGGTGTGCTGGAGGACTGGCTGTGGTCAATACATTGATCAGCTGGAGCCCTGCCAGCTATGAGAATGGACACGGGGTGGGTTATGGTTCAGGCCGGGTATTATTTTGGGACCTGCTTTTTCACCCAGCTGAGCTTACAGGAACTCGATATCTCTGTGACCTTTTTTCCCCTGTTGAATTCAGCTCAAATTGGTCAACAGATTCCAAAGTTATCCCTCCCATGCTAACTCACAGACAGTGTGGTCTGTTATGTCCAAAGCTGAAACTGTTTCGTTTTGAAGGCAACCTAAAACACAGCTACAGCATCAGCACTGAGGAGGCCTTAATTTAGTTAATTAATATTGTTCACTGTTGGTTTTTGCCAGTCTGCCTGGGAACTCTGTTCCTTTAATCAAAAGGCAACATCGCTGGCAATGTGGCATTCTCAGTTTGCTTGTACTGCATCTCTTTGTTGCAGACTCAATTCTACCCTCCCTTCCTTTTAATTAATTTAAGATTATCTTCATTACTTGTTTCTACCTCACATGCTACAAGTAACAAAGCCTGCCTTTCTGAGTTGTGCTGAGTTTTTGTTCTGGTAGGTCTTGGCTTTCTGTGTGCCTTTTTAATTTTTATTTTTTTTTTTTTTTAATTTGTGCTTCCTGTAGTGCTACTGGAAACAGGCAGTATACTGGATTGGGGAGAAGGTGTCTTAGTGAAACTCACAGAAAGGGGAAAGAGGCAGGTCTAACTCCAGCACTGAAGAATGAGATCAAATGTTAGATGGTAAAATAAAATATTGGATCATTTGAGAATGCTGTCTTCTGTAAAATGGGAGATTCTCATCTTCTTCCCCAAAGATGAAGGGGGAGCCTTTGAAGCCTTAACAGCCATGAAAGTCACTGACTTTCTTGTGGAGGCTGTTCTCAGACTGGGCTGCTCTCTCAGAATGAGCTGCGGAGATTTCTTCATGTGCTCATCCTAGTGGAGACAAGGGCGAGAGGCAAGAGCTGATCCATGGAACGTGTGAGGACACTGGAGTGAGTTGATATGTGTGTGAAAGCATGCAGTGCTGTTGTTTCTGTTTCACAGCTCATGGGGAAACACCTGTGCATTCTTACCTATGAGAGTTGCCTGTAACATTTATTGCCCTTGGTAACTAACAGGTTTATCAGTACAAAACTCACTATACCTGTAGTTATCAAAATGAGCTGCATGTAGGCACCTGAGAGGAGGATGGGAAGGGACAGAGTGGAGTTTCCTGAGCTTTTTASATCTTTTTAAAATCCATTTAAATCACCGTGTGCTTATAAAAAATGTGTTTTAGAAATGTAGGAGATACTATGCCTATGTTTACATATGTGTGAGGGTATGTGACCTGATAACTATAGAACTAGGTATATAACTGTTTAACTAGATAAAATGTAAGTACCATATAACCAGAGATGATTTGGGGCTGTAGTCTGATTTTGCCTGCTTTTTCTCCATTCCCTCTCTACACCCTCCTGTTGTAGCTCATGTGTTCTGATCCCTTTATATGGGATTGCAGGTCCCTTCCTTCTTCCCATTCTGTGRCCTTTGGAGAGTGGCAGTGGGCCTCTGGTATGAGTCAGGAGCGAAGTTTTTTTCTGTGCCTGGYGTGGTTGGATCTTGGCAGCCCTTAGCTATTTCAGGTTCATTCTTTATTTAAATGCTCTCCCTCCAGAGGCAGGCTTGTGCTTGACTTCTACTGATGCATTTTCCTTGTGCATCCTTCTGCTATGGCAGCTCCTGCCCAGGGCAGGGACAGAGAACCAACCTAATGGAAAGAATTAGCACCAGAAGAAAAAAGCAAAAGTCCCCTGAGCAAGGCACGCACAACTACTGGGAACTTAAACAGTATTTTGATGCTGTGCTGCTTTGTGGCTAAGTCTAACCCCCACTGGGAGAGAAGGGAGGAAAGTGATTATTTGGAGTCAGTGTGCAAGTATCTGGGACATGGTCAATTCAGGTTAGACCTGCCATGGCTGAATGATGTTTGGAGTTGTCTCAGACAAGAACTGGGCAGAGAWATGCTGTCAGGAGGCTTTTCTTTTACTTATTTAGGTTGATAGAGTTGAACGGGTCATTCTCACCTGCCAGGGTGCATAAATTGCTGTCATGCAAGCTAAAGCTTTAGACCACTGGTTAAATGGTCTGTCCTGCTATTAACTGAAGGGAGAGGAAGGATGTGAGTAAATACATATTACCCTTTCAAGGGATACTGTTCAGCTGATGTYCATGGTCCAAAATCCACTCTGGTTTATGGTGATTTTATGCTGGTGTTGCTCTGATGGAGCTTGATTTATACTGGTACGAACAGGACCCTGATGTGAATATTTCTGTGTGCAGCCTTAGTTTTGCCAGTGTGGGGTTTTATGTATCTCCTCTGCTTTGTGCCCTTGATTTTTTTTTTTTTTTTTTTTTTTTTCCCTTGCTGTCCTATTAAACTGTCTTTATCTCAACCCATGGGTTTTACTTTTTTTTTTTTTTCCCCCATTCTTCTTTCTTTTTCGTTGTCCTGAGCTTGGGACAGTGGAAATGAGTTGCCTGATTGTGGGGAACATGACTAAGTCTGCAACTTGAGGGAGGAAGATTGAGGTATTGCCACAGTGTGGGCAAGTATCACTCTCCCTGTCTTGCATTGGTGGGAAACTTGGATGTTCAAGTGTAAATTTGCTGGAGTGCACTAGCATGTGCTTGTGTTGCTGGCATTAGCAATGCGAACATTGATGTTCRTTGGCTACCGGTGATTTGGACACTTTAGGGTGAGAACTGCTGAGCTGGACTTGCCAAGTCTCTGTTTTTTTGGAATATTTCTAATGAAAACCTCAGTGAGAAAATATATTCTAAATGCTAGTGTGCTGGTTCTGGGAAAAGACAAGTATCCATTCCTAGTGCACATGGTATCTCAGTCTTTCAGGCAACTGTGTGCTCTCAGTTCACTGCTTTGTTAAAGATCTCCACTGCTCATGAGGGGCTGCTGTTTCAAGAGGTYGCACAAAAGCACTTGCCTTGATAAGGACCATAGCTTGGTGAAGCAATGGCTTCTGTCAGAGCAGCATGTCTTATTTCAAGGGCTTATTTTTCATCTTCCTGATGCTGGAGTAGGGCAACAATAATACCTTAAAAATTGGTGGTGGTACACTGACGGAGTGTCAGTAAGATGAGAATTAGACCCACATGACTTCCCCTTCTCTGGCTGTTGGCAGGCTTGGACAGGATGGAGTTTGAAAGACTCTTCCATCTGCATGGCTGTGCTTCAACCTGTGTTTCATAACAGACAGCAACCAGAAAAGCATTAATGCTATGATAAATTATCAAGTGTCACAAGCCATTGAGCTGCATGATGAAGCAGAGGGTTATCTGTTGAAGGGGTTGAGCAATCCAGTCCTTTAGAAGTAGCTTTTAATGATGATGAGGGCTTCAATTGCGAAGTTCCACCAAGCAGTGTCAAAAACAGCATGTCAGAAAAAAAAAAGGGCTTCTTTACTGTCTTGGTGGAGACCATCCTGGTTTGTGGTATGGCACGTTCTCTTGCTGCTTTGCTCATTGTCTGAGCTCTGAATCACTTTTCCGACTTCCCGTGTTGGTAGTGACCATCTCTAGCCGTGCTGTGCTGGTCCTTCACTGGTCCTGGGTTTAGGTTCCCCACCAGCTCAAGTCCTGCTGGCTCATCTGAGGAATGCAGCCACTGCTTTATAGGGTCTTGGTGAAAGCCTAGAGAAATCATCTGGGCTTTGGGTCAGGAGTTAAGGCTCCTTAGCTCTTGAGGCTGAATGACTTAAAGCACAAATAGACAGTGCAGTAAAGGTGGTGTATTTATTAGAGCAAGTTCCYATTAACTCTTCTTGACATGTTAGATATCTCTAGCTGTTCCTGTCCCTTGTCATACAAGATCTGACTCAAAGCCAGTGAATTCTTTGCATTTCTATTGAGTTTAATGGGTTTTGGACATGTGCCCAGGAATGTAAGATTGGATGTGCTGGGTGAGACCAAAAGTCCATCTATTCCCAATGTCACATATCTGACATTGCTCAGTAGCACAGCTGTAACTGGCGTTGAATTGTATCAGGCATATCTAGCATCTATCTGGAATCAAGCATATGTAGTACACAGAGCTTGGCAAATAATTTACTGCTCATCTTGGTGTTTTCGAGTGTGTGTGGGGTGGTTGACAGAAGGGAAATAATTTGGATTTAATCCCTAAGCCCCTTCTCCACCCTGACAGGTCTCCCCCGATTCTGACTCAGACCAAGCATAGACACTCATTCTGATTTAAAGAAAAACCAACCAACCAACCAACTAAAAAAACCACATCCCCCTAATTTTTAAGGAATTGTTTAAAGGATTTTTTTAATAGAAAAGCTGAGATTTTTATTTTAAAAAGTTAAAAAGAAACTTTTATAATTATATACTTATGAAAGCAAATTCAGCACAACTTAGGACATATAAAATAAGCTGGCCTTATTAAGTTGCTATTTTACTGTAAAAAGTCACGCTTGAAGATACTACCCCCTCTGATTTTCTGCACTATGCTGTGTCTTGGTATAAAGTTGGTGAAAAGAAGGTCACAGTGTTTATGTGCTCTTGTTGGAGGAAAACAGTGAGCTCCATGGATAAAAATAGAGATTATAGTGTCTGATGCAGGCCCCGTTAGTAAGATTGTGTCACTTGGTTTTAATTACAGGAATTACCTTGCTGATGTCAGTTTGTCAGTCAGCAGGGTGGATACTTACTTACTGTTCTGGAGGTGGCCAGAAAGTAACAATTACTTTTGAGAGTGATTTTTTTTTTTTTTTTTTTTTTGAGGAAGAAATTTTTAAACTGGAAAGTTCAAACTGAAAAGTGTGTGTGTGGGTTTATTTGGTGCTTGTGTGTGGCTGTTTGTTTGTTTGTTTGTTTTTTTAATATGGGTTTAGTAACATTTTTTGCTAATAATAGCAGTTGAGAAAAACTAAAATCAAACTCCCTCTTCTTTGTCCTGGCTAGAAACTCACCAAGTTTATGGCTGGGTAGGTTGGGAGGTTGGTGTGTTTGAGAGTGGAGGGGGAGTTGCACTTCAGATCTAGATCACTTGGTCCCATTTCTGAGATCCAAGAAAATATTTTGGCAAATGCTTTCATGTTGCTTAAAGGGCTGTTTTTTTTTGGTTTTGTTTTTTTTTTTTTTTTTACCCCCAAATTAAGTTGCAACTGAAATGGAGTCATGACTGCCTTTGGAGGCAATGGGGTAGAGCTCACATGCGCATTACTTGTGCATGATGGAGAAATATGTATAAGCTCATCCTTTAGCCTTTACATTAACCACTGACAAGCTGTTTCCCTCTGTGCCTCAGTTTCCCCATCTGTGAGAGGAAGCTGACCTCCTTTGCAAAGCCCTTTGAGACTGACTGATGAAAAACACTGGATAAGCACTGTTATCTATAGCTATTGGCAGCTGATGTTTGGACTAAGATGCTTTTTCTTTCTCCTTCCTGCAGAGAATCAGGCATTGGCCATTGTTCAAGGCAGGCAAAGAATGTGAACTATTCTATTGTATTTTTCCAATCTTAATTTTCGTGGGTTGCATAAGCAGCATAACAAAGCTATGAGACTTGTGGCCTGTTTGGTTGTGATCCCATCAATCTGCAGGGCGTTGTAGTCTAAATGCTGCTGCATAGATGTTCCAGTTGAAGTCAATTTATGGTTTGCTTTTTGAAACATAATTTCGTTTCTAAATGTGGAAAGTGTACGGAGCTGGAGATTTACCCTGGGAGGAGAGTCCTAGTCTGATTATTTAAAATGAATTAGTTCTGATGAAATATTTAGCCTTTAAACAACACATTTAATACAGTGAATTGCATTTTATTTATTAATGGCTGTTGCAATGAGATTCGGAGAGGAGTTCTGCTAAAAAGCACTGTTGTGATATTGCAAAATATAGTAATAACTATAATATTTTCTTGAATTATTAATATCCACTGTGCCTACAGTACTACATAAGTGTCAGATTTCAAAATTGTTTTTATCCAAAGAGTGATATGTGGGCATTGTTTTGCTTTTTTTGATAGCTTTTCAAACTTTTTTTTTTTTTTTTTAATTAAAGGGACAAAATGAAAGCAGGAAGGACAGACAGGTGCTGCCACTGTTTAACTCAGCTCTCATGAGAAGAGCACCCCCAGGAAACATGTCAAAGATTATTTCTCTCTGCCAGAGCCAGGTCTTTTTGCAAAGACAGATTCCTTGTAGTGGAAAGATTGCAGTTAAAGGGAAAGGTGCGTGGGAAAACCAGGCACAGGGCTGACTGAGACCGCTGCTTCTTTACCAAAACGCCCTTGTCTTACCTTCTCTACTGCCARCTGGCTAATTTGTCCACTTCATCCACCCCTTGGTGGTTATTGTCAAAGAAAGCTGGTCAGAGCACTCTTAATCTCTGCGGACCAGATTTTCTTCCACTAGGACAGACGTTAATCTGTCAAAGCTTTGGCTTCCAGCCAGTGRCTCTGCTCAGTTCAATTTGTGGCTGTGGCCCTCTGAATGATGGCCAGTTCTGCCTGTTGGGCCCCAGTGCCCACCTCAGGAGGGATGATCCTTACCTATTTCATTCCACATGGTGCCCAGGTTGCTCCTGGATGTTGACTGGCCCATGCTTGGCCTGGTGTGGGAGTGTGATGGTTTTGCCGTGGGTGTCCCCCCAGCGTGGTTGTGTCCCATGCCAATGAACACTTTCAGAAAAACTCMGACGTGGTTTAGAGGACAGGGTAGCCCAAGGATGTTTCCTTTTGGCACCTTGCCTTGGGGAAGAAGGAAGTTTAGCCAGATGGASGCAGACCTTGATGTGCCAAGTGATCTCTGGACCAACAAATGGGCCCTGGCCTGTTTTATTTTCTAATATGGGCATAGCAAATGAAGAGCAAAAGTGATATGAAGGTAAAGGTCGCTCTTCATTTCAGCAATTGTTTTTCCACTATTCCCTTTGAATGGAGCAGAAGTTGTCTGAAGTCTGCTGGACTTTGGGGCCTGTAATACCAGTACAGGATGGTGAACGTGTGGGAATACACCAAAGATTTCCCTTATCCACCTAAAACTACTGCTCTGGAAACATCCAGTTAAGCCACTTGTCCAATTACCCCTTGCTCTCTGGTGTGACTTTCTGGATTGCCAAGCAACTAGGAAAAGCATGCRAGACATACTTGTTAATTGCTGGCAACCAGTGTGTTTTCCTCCTCCTCCCAGCATCTTTCCAATTTTATTTAATTTTCCAACTGAACCTAACTATCCAAAGGAAGTCTTTCTGGATATTTGGTTGTATCCTGAGGCACTTTGAAAGATCTAATTCATGAATCTGCACCTGGASGTGTTGTATTGGGTCTGGCTGGCGTGGAGTTAACTTTCCCCATAGCAGCCCTCATAGTGCTGTGCTTTGTATTTGTAGCTAGAAAGGTGTTGATAACACACCGATGTTTTGGCTACYGCTGAGCAGCGTTCACACAGCATCAGGGCTGCCTCCCCCTGCTCCCCCAAAGGCCAGTAGGCTGGGGGTGGGCAAGACCTTGGGAGGGGATATAGCCGGAACAGCTGACCCAAACTGACCAAAGAGATATTCCATAGCCTATGATGTCCTGCTCAGCAATAAAAGCTAAAAGAAAGGAGGAGGAAGAGGAGGGGGCATTTGTTTCTAAGGCRTTCGTCTTCTRGAGCAACCGCTATGCATACTGAGGTCCTACTTCCTGGGAAGTGGCTGGACATCACCTACTGATGGGCAGTAGAGAATATTTTTTTTTTTCTGTTTTCCTTTGCTTCCACATGTGGCCTYTGYTTTTCTTTATTAAACTGCCTTTATCTTGACCCATAAGGTTTTTTTAATCTTATTTTCTTCCCCTTGTCCTGCTGAGGAGGCAAGTGATAGAGTGGCTTGGTGGGCACCTAGTGGCCAACCAAGGGCACACCACCACAGATGTACATAATATACATATAGACCCTATTTGATAATAAATTAGAAATTCTTTGAGAAGGAGATTCAAGTAGGAAGAAGGTAAAGTGCTATCAGCATTCTGGGCTTTATGGAGTACAGATCTTYAGGATAAACTCCTAGCTGCATGTCTTAGAGTAGAAATCTTAAAGATGATCCAACAGGTTGCAATAAAAAACTTGGACATGTCCTAAGTCACCTGGATTAGGATGAACAACTTTCTTAACTTTAGGAGGCAAATGTCTGAATCTTTGTTCAGGAGCCAAAGGATATGGATTGCAGAGAACTGACAGGAGAGTGAGCTCTGGACTTCATGTGAAGACAGGCAATTGCATCGCTTTTTGCAGGCCCTGCCATGGGATGAGGTTAGATTTTGTGTGCAGCGCTCAGAGCTAGTGAAGTCAAGAGAGTAATTCTGAGAAGGATCAGGCAACAGTAGTGGAAGCAAGGGCGAAATAAGTTCAGGGTTAGATACAAATCCCAGGAAGATTGTTAAAACTTTTCCTTTATTAGCTATTTTCTTTCATCTCATATTTGATAATGCTGCTCCTACTCTTTGGCTTCTAAAGAATAYGCTTGAGTCTTTCAGCAGAGCTATGTTTATGCAAACTGAAGAAGTAGTCTTAAAATAGCATCTAGCATTAAACTGTCATAAAAATTTATTAAGTGGTAGTAATACTAAAATGACACCACCTTAACGTTGTTAAGAGACATTAGTCTCCATGTTCTTTTTCAGACAACCCTTTATTTGTAGGTAATCTACTGGAAAAGAAGGCATTAGTCCAGTCTTACTAAAATCCTGCTGACAAGTTTCCCCCTGTTCATCCATGGGGAAGGAAGAAGCAGTAATCTAATGGCTAAGTCTGGAAAAGAAGTTTTGCATTAAGAGGGATGCAGCTGCCCAGGCAGCCGCATTTGTATTTTGTTCCTGAAGGATGGAGTAGTTCATTCTTGGACAGTTTAATAATCTTTCTTTTACCTTCTGTACCAGAGAGGTTTACTCTGTGCTTGCTGTGATCTGTGGGATTGCAATTTGTCTTTAAAGAGGAACTTTTGGAAGATATCAGTAAAAGGCACAGTCAAGCAGGAGTCCGAATGGCACCAGTCTGAGCTCAATTTTCATCATTTGCAAGCTGATCAGGAGCACAGTACAACATATCAGGGTGACTAGTTGTTGACTCATGTACTGCAGGTAGCTCTTGGGAGCAGGGTGAAGGTGAACATTTTCAAACTGTAACACCTAAGAATATCTATAGCCTCTGGTGCTTTCTAGGGGGATTTTTCCAATTCAAGGACACAGTCTCCAGAGAAGGCTTGTGAATTCAAGGCTATTTCTATTCTAGACAAAAATGTACATTAGCTTGCTCATGGAACAGGAGCTTGCTCAGATATGGAGAAGATGCCTGTAATTGTGGGGGAAGCATCAGGCTTAGCAGGGAGAGAGAAAAATGGGGCTCTTGTGAGAGGAAGATATTTTAGAGTGGAAGTATTCCGGAAGGTTTCTCCCTGTAGATCTTCAAGAGCCCAAGTACCCAGGGCCCAAATCCATGATTTGTGTTACCTTTGGCATTCTTGACCATGATGCGTTTTTCCCTCTGTTAGCTCTTCCATAAGCCATTGACCTGTCAGACACATTTGAACCATGTAYTGGCCTCAGTGTGCTGGGCACCATCCTCTGCAGTCCTGGTCACCAACTTTGCTCTGCAGTTACCCTTGTCTATATTAATGTATTTGAAAGCAGTCTGTGGTGCAGAGGGACTCCTGGGCACTGGAGTATTGCTCGTGGTAGTAGAGGAGTGTGGAAGTGACAGTGCTTGGTAGTTGGGAGGTTGGTTTCTCTCTGTTCCCAAGTATCCTGGACAAAGGGGAAGGAGAGCCAGAATTAATAGAGACAGACACAATTGAAACTCATCCTTGCTATGCACTGGAGAAGATCTGCTCAGTGAAATCCAATCCTTTATCAACCTTTGGGGTCTTTGCTTAGAATGCTCTTTAGAGAGAAAACACCAAGGAAACATGGCTTTGTCTTCCAATAGCTGAGTCTGTGGAGGAATTGAGGACTGGTCCTAGGCAGAATTTGTCGGCCTCCATGGGTGTGCTGTCTGTCCCTGTCTCTTTGCCTACCACAATTGCAGTGAAATGATGGGAATAGGGAGGAGACATCCAAACTTGCCTGAGAGCTGGCGAGAATCAAGTCTGCATGGGACTGGCTCTTCCTTCTCTGAAGTTCAACATACTTGAGAAATTTGCTGTCAACAGCCAGCACAAGTATCTTCTTCACCTCGGGCCAGACAGGCCCTTCAGTTAGGGGCCAGTGTGGTCAGCAGAAAGCAGTGGGATTGCATCAGCAAGAGGGACCTGTCGAAAAGGGCAATAGTAGCAGGCAAAAATAGCTTCAGCTGTGGACACTGATGGGTTACAGATAATTCTGKGTGGGTGGAGGGGATGTGTGTCCAAAACAGCACCTTTGAACTCTCAAGCACAAGCCTGCTACTTGTAAGCTACAACTGGGGCTGGCTGTAAATTTTGACAGCACCCTAACTAAACAAAAGTTGCATGTTCTAAATTCTCCATTTAGTAGAGAGACAGAGGCTGATCATGTATTGTACTTCTGCACATAGGCTAGATAGATTGGGAAAACCAGGGGTTTGGGGGCCTGGAAAGATGAGGAGGCTGTTCAAAGAAGGGTTCCTGAAAAGAAGTGGTTTTGAAAAAAAGGTGGTGAAAATCCTGGCTGGAGGGAAGACCTTCCCCACATCCCAGATCTTGGAGATCAGGAAGATGTGTGGAGATGAATGCTGGGACATGCCCAGAGACCTTGGCTGGTAATGCCCAAGGCTGTGAGCAGTGGCAGAGCACAAACAGGCATGAGCTTGCCTTACCTTCTTGGACCAGCTGTGACCTCCTTGCAGGAAAGGAAGTGAAGATCCAGTGAAGATACTGCTGAGGGGGAGCAAGTGAGTATATGTGTGAGGTAATCAAGTAGGGTAAAAGCTCTAATATCACYGGTTCTTAAAGAAATCTGAGTATCTAGATCCACTATGGGTTGTGGTTTACTCTGTCTTGTCTGTGTTAGGGTGGAAATAGAAAGCATGTTGATTCAGGGGACATTCTTCCCCACGGTGACTATATGTAGCTAGGCACTCTTAAAGATGGCRTGGACAGCAGTGTGTGAGTAGAAAGACCCTGCTTCTCCAAGCACCTTGGGAGTGTTTGTGGGGTCTCTCTGCTGTAAGATGCAGGGACCAAATCTTTTTCTACCTCAGAATGGTGGCCCCTGTAACAAGTGCTGGGCATTTCTGTGAGTGGCAGAGGTGTAGTCATACTGCTCTGTTCAGTGTATTGAAGTGGTAGGGTCTCTGGAGAGGAGCTGGACTCCTGCAGCTTGCAGAGAGGGGTTTGAATTTCATTTCAGGCTTGTCTTTTGAGTTCATTGTGTATCCATATGATGTTATACAGCTCCTGTCCATCCACACATCCTGTTTAATCCAGGCCCCTACCCTGTCTCTGCTGTACTGTCTGTAGTCATGGCCTGGGAAAATGGCAGGCTTTTCTCTAAGGATGGCTCAGCTTCCCCAGGGCTTTCCACTGCCTGATTAGTTGATCAGCCTGAAAGCAGTGTCTAGGGAAGAATCAGTGCTCTCAGCTGGGCTCCCTGGCTGCTGGCGAGAGGGTGCCCTGCATCACTGGGGGATTTGAGTGAGGCTGGCAGAATGCTGCAGGGGTGAGAGGAGGAAGGTGCTTTAGAGGGCTAGCTAATGATTCAGTTGGCTTTGAACAGTCCTACCTCAGAACCATGTGCAGGGAAGGAAAGCACCAGGGGGCTAGGGCTGACTTCAAACTCCTTTGGGTATTTAATCCAGAAGGAAAATACAATGGGAAGAGGAAAAGCCTATTTCTTTCCTGCCTATACTAATGACCTCTGGCAATTATCCGCCACCTTCTGCCGGGAGAAGGGAAGGGAGAGGAAACTGGAGTCTTAGTAGTGGTTGGGTGGTTCAGAGAGGCAAAACATTTGGGATACGAGTGGGAATATGAGAGTAGGGAGGCCAAGTGACAGTGAGGTCTGAGTCCAGTAGAGCTACAGAAAGTGGTGCCCAGATCAGGACTCGCTGGCCGTAGGCAATCTGGCAGGACTGTTTGGTCAGCCATGCTATCTTTAGGCAATGTTAGGCAATCTTTGGGCCACTATCTTTCCCCAAGAGTTTTCATGAGTGAGGGAGGAACGTGGTCCTGTGACCTGCCTTTGGTCAGCATGGCTAAATGTTCCTCCATGGTGGGGCCGTGATCCTCTAAGCTTGGTAGGTGCCAAGCTCCCATTAATTACATTGGCAGCGAGGCATCAAAATCCACTGAGGAGCTGGAATACAGAGCTGCTTTCACTACAAATTATCGTGGGAGAAATCTTGAAGCTCATGCCCCTGTTTAACCACAGAGATGTTTCTCTGATGGTAACAAATATGCCACTGTGACTGCACAGAGGGACTACACAGATATTTGGATTTGTCTTATTGGCTTTGCAGAATGCAATAATCTATTGTGAGGAAGAAAACCACTTCAGCTCAGAGGCAAAACTTTATAGTAAAAGAACTTTCACTTCCGTGCAGGGGTTTGTCAGAGAGAACTGGTGGTTAATTGGATTTAAAACATAGAAGTTGTATAGAACCTATCTGGACTATAAATAGAAGGATCTAAGCAGATAATGTGCTGAGTGAACACACCATCCTTGACCCCTCTAACTGCTCCAGGTAGCAAACACTCCCCTCTTGCTTATTTGCACAATTGTTTCTGGTGCTTGTTGCTTATGTTTTGCCACCAGACATTGGCAGCCTGCTTCCGCTTGCCAGAAGACAGATTTTGCTTATTGCTGCAAGAGACAGTGATGTAATTGTGACCACCCAAGGCTTGGTCTGAAGCCTTGTTTCCTGATAAAATAAATGGGGGTTGACTCATCTTTCTTTAGCTTTCACTTTCATTGTAGTCTTAGGCTGTGAAATGCATTTATGTGGCGGTTGTCTCAGCAAAGATATCACCCATCTTTTCTGAATTTCCAGATGATGTCTTGTTTGTTTTATATATTTATATACATGTTACTGGCAATGTGATGGAATAAAGTGATTCTTGCTTGCTAGTTTTCCCTACTTAGGCTGTAAGGGTATGAACAGAGAGGGAAAATTCATGCTTGCAGGCCTGAATTGCTTGGGAAGAGGGGGAAGGACCAGTCCCTACTTTGTGTGTAGCCAGCTGGGTCTGATCTGGATCAGGTGCTGGGGGATGGCTCTGTCCCTGTGCAGTTCCCTTCACCTGTGTAAGAGCTGCAGCAAGCCCTGACTGCAGAGAGTATGAAAAGGTGACTGAGGACTGTAGTGTAACCTGTGCCACTTCTGATCTATTGAGCTATTCCCCTGGAAGTTAAGCATCCTCTTTCCGTGGTGTTATCCTGCTATCACTTAAATAAATACTAATTGAGTGCAGTCTGTAGAGAGTTTGAAGTATACAACCTCCAGTCTCTTTGTTTTGGTTCAGGCAAGAGAGCACTGGGAGAGCTTGAGCTTCCTTGGGGGAAGTCTAGTGTCCATCTCTGAGCTGACTGAGAAACGCAAACTGGATTTTGGGCAGAGTAAAGCAGAATGAATCTGTCTGGTTTGAGCCTGGGCATGTTCTATTGACTGCTGGTGTTGACGTTCATAGTGAAGTAAACTGCAGTAAGGAGCATGGATATTTTGCAAGGAAACTACATATTAAAAATTTATGCCGAAGTATTTTCCCAAAAATTGCTTGTGCTCTTTTTGCAGCTGGAAGGAGAAAGAAAAAAGGAGGAAGGCACAATGAAAAGCTATTGAAATGCTTTATTAATATATTATCTAAAGTGACTTTGCTTTCAAAAGAATACTTTTTTCATGTTTAGGTGGTGTCATTGAAAAATATTAGTCCTACTAAAAATTTATTTTTAATATTTCACATTACTGTTTACTGGTTTTACGGCAAATAAATTGAGCAAGAGTTTTTACTTAAAGATTTCAACCGCATGTAGTGCTAGTTTTAAAATGAGAATAAAATCAATACCATGAGTCTCTGTAAGTCTCATGGGAAAGGAGAGCGATTACAAAATTACTATTGACGTGTTTTTCAATGTAAACAGTTCCCCAAGAAAATTGAAAATTTCTTGAAAAGTTTCAGTTTTAATCAAAGGACTTTATGATGGAGTACTCTGAATTTATTTATTTTTTTTTTTTTTAGGGAATTGTTTTGATTTTTCGTTGTTCAGTGCTGGAAAAATGTTTGAAGTATTTTGAGCAATTTTAAAAATTGTATGATAAATGTTTACAAAAATGGCAAAAATGTTGAAACCTTAAATGGGCGCACAGATACTTTCCAATCAGCTCCATTCATAGATAATTCTGTTAACATTTATAATCTGAGCTAGGAAGTTTAAATATCAAGTATCATGTGCTGAATGTTTATATTGAACTGCCTACAATCAATCGATAGGGTCAACTTTTAAAATGTCAGAGGTTTAAATAGTACGTGTTGACGGGAAGCTGAGATTTGCTCAGAGCACTCATATGCAGACCAAGATGCCATATTTCTCAAGTGTGGTACCCACGGCCAATCAGTTACCTGGTTTTTACTGGCAACATTTCTTGTTATTGGAGCTGTTTTTAAAGATTTTTGGTGTGGTTGGGTTTGGGGCACTGGAGCCGGTTCTCTGTTACTAATGTATCACTAGGAGCTTTGGCCCTTTGTACTTTTGGCCTTAGTTTCTTAGAGGAATTTCCTTAGAGGAAATGGCTTGCAAAATCAGGTGAATTAAGGACTATTTCAAGGGAAGATCTGTATATTCTTGAAAATCAGGGAAGAATTTAACATGTGCTTTCAGAGCAAGGCTGCACAATGGATGAGGAGAAACAAAGGGGGTTTTTCCTATTTGTGTAGCAGTTGAGAAATGAAAAAAAGATAAAAGAAAGCGTAATATATTAATGGTCACTTGGGAGGTTTGGGGTTATTTAAACTTCAAATGTTAGCAGGTTGCTTATGCTACCACTTCCATTGCCTCTGGAAATGTGGAAATGCTTCCTTTCTTCCACTGGTTAGAACTTGGATCAGGGGTATGAACACCATAGGTGTAATGAATGGGGTTAATGAGAGCTGACGGGAGCAAGGTATGATGCGTGACAGACATGAGGATGTAGGGACATGATTATGAACAGGGGTGACATGGTTTGGGGTAGGGGACATCCCTTGCTCTTTGGAAAAGCAGTGCCTGGAATAATGAGAACCTGATCACAGTGGGACTCTGTGCTACTATAATATAAGTAAGCCACTGCAATACTGGGTTTCAAAGAGCTGCCTTGTGATCCAGTAAGATAACTGCAATGTGCCTATCCCTTTTCTTTCCCCATTCTTCCTGTTGGAGCCATTCAATTGGAGAGAATTTAAAATACTGTTGATCACTTTGGCTTCTGGAGAAAACACATATGAAAATCTGAGCTTCAGTGAAAATGGCTTGATACAATACATAACTGTGTTCAGGGAAAACAATGGTGAAAACCTGTGAATGGCAAGCTTCGCAGTATCTCACCAGCCTCTAATCTTGAATTTGAAAGCAAACTGCTGCTGTGCTCATTTCTCTGTATCACCACTTAATGTGCCCAGACTACAATAGGAATTTTTCTTAAGCCCTGTGGTATCTGGGGCTCAGATTGATGCAGCTGACAGTGATGAGAGAAGTGTCCGGCTGGAGGACACTTGGCTCAAATCTGTTTGCAATGCTAGCCAGGACTCTGAGGGAGGCACAGGCAAGATAACACCCCCCTCAGCCTGTGCTTTCTTATTCTGACCTCTTGGAGACAGGCTTGATGTCCAAAACAGGAAATCTGTTCCCTTTCAAATGGTTCCTCAAACATTGGTCCATTTGAGTGTTTTTGAGGCAGGTTGTAGAATATTACTCTTAGCAATAGCCAAGGAACCACAGTTCTTTGAATTTTGGTACAAGTCTTCTGTGTTTTGTTTTGTTTTCCCTTGGCTTTTTTTATTCTAAGGATGCTTGTTAGCCAGTGGCTGTAAAAAGTACATCTATCACGTCCTTCCTTATCTCAGGCTGGAAGACGATACATGTTGAAGGTCCCCACTGCAGGAGTCAGGCTTCCCCACAGAATGTGAATGCTTTGAGCCTTGAGGACAGTAGTGTCTGTGCTGCAAAGTGTGATCAGGGGTTGGACTAGCACAGAGGATGTCACTGTAGCCCATACAAGTACACCACTTCTGCAGGGTTGTGCACTTGAAAACAGCCCCGCTTAAATAAGCAGCTTTACTGGCTAGCTGATAAAGGCCTTTACAGGAGCTGAGGGAGCAGCCTGCTGATCAGTGACCTGTCACCTGGCATCAGGATTTGGTGCCATCTACTTGGTGTTTTCAGGCTCCTTGTTACTGTGAATCTCAAGGGTTCTTCGCAAGGACTGAGGCACCCTGGTCCTTTGGGGATTTTGTCCATAGGTTAATGCCCACTGTGAGGCTGAGAGCGTATGATAGATCAGGCATGTTTGGGTCCGGCAATGAGACACGATTCATTGAAAGTGAAAGCTGAAAGCTTTATGGTGAGAGGAGGAAAAAAGGAGAGGAGAAAACAATGCAGTAAAAAAGTTTACCCAGCTTTTCTGCTTATTACTATTTACTATGTTAGTAGTTTAAAGTTCTGACTTTGGATCCAGTCCTCTCTGCTTGACTCCTTATGGTGCTAATGATCTCTGCCCAAAGAGCCTTCAGTTCAAGCTCAGGATCCTGTGAATGAGAAGAGATCCCCCAGGCCTTGACCATCCAGCTCTCCCCGGTGCTTTACAAGGCACGATGTCTTGCGTGCTGGGAGAAGAGCTGCCATTCAGGTATTACTCAGTGTGTCGTGGGCTGTGCACTGAAGGAGTTGAGTTGCTCTTCTCTGAGTCTTTCGGTGTTTGAGAACACACTGATTAGGAGCAGGTAAAAATAGCAGTGTAGGAGGATGCATGCTGAAAGACTGCCTTAAGTAGGCAGGAGAAAATAGAAACTTTGCTGATTATCTACATATATACACACACACGCACACACACACMCMCCCCCACTAGGAAACTCTGCAGGGAGTTGGGAATGCAGCAGCCTCTTGTGATCTGGAAGCAGCTGGTTGGATTATCCATGAAACGTGCTTTATGACTTCAGTCATCAGCTTCAACATGTCTGGCACTGTCTTCAGGCTTTTTTTCCTCATCTGCCTGGTCTGCCAGAACCCTTTTCCCACCCCTAAACTCTTTGCTTCAGGAGATTTGTCTTCCAAGAAGTTCCTCCTTGTTTAGTCTTGGAAGCAAGCTGTGCAAGTAGCATGTCCTGTGCCAGCCTCATCCCTGTCCTTGCCTATATGCGAGTCTTGTGCGCTCACGTCAGCAAGTGTAGTGGCTTTTTCATATAGTGCTGAATGATGCCATGGGGCAGAAAAAGTCCAAAAATTTCAAGATGTGTGTTTTTGAGGAAGGGGTGTGCCTGGGCTTTTTAGGACTTCAGTGCAGTTTAAACATTTCAGATTGACACCTGAGCTGCAGATGTTTTAAATTTTATGGTGATGCCCCTGCTTGTTGTCCTGGGGTACATCAATCTCTGCATGGATCTCTARCAATTACTTTTGCTCCGTTGTGCCTGGCAGAGCAGAGTATTGAGCTACAAGGGCAGTTAGCAGAGATGATATGCTGCAAAGCATGGTCCTCTRTCCATGTCCACCTCCATCCTCTAATCCCTGTAGCAGCTGGCTGTTGCTTGCCAATCTCAGCTGTTTTTTAACATGGAGCACCTACACTCCCTTGGTGGATTTTGATCCTTCCACTCTGAGTCTTGACGGGAACTCTTGGGTATTTAAAAGGATTCTGTTAGTATGGGTATTCATTAATTTGGCTGGTCAGGGAGGTGTTTAGAGAGAGGCACTTTAAGAGTTAACTATATTGTAGGCAGTTGTGCTGATTCCCTGTATCTCCTTCAAGCCTTTAACTCCATAGCAACCACATGTGCATCTCTGCCTCTTCCCCATCTCTCATCACAGCCTGATTGAAGTGTGCCAAAGGTGGGATGTTATTGAGTGTTGAATTTTGTAGAGTTGGTTCTTCTCATGTATTCGTGTGACACATTTACCCTCTTGGGATTAGAGCTGACCCTAAAATAATGCAAATCCAGTATTTCTGGGGATGTTTCCCCCTGTTCCCATCTGATTGCTCTCATCTTGTAGCTAAGTATTGTGCAGTTGTTTTATGGTCATTTTCCTCAAAAATGTGAATTTTTTTTTCCAGGTAATTTACTGCAGGCAAGGGAGGCTGTAAGTCTATTTTGACACAAAACRAAAGGTATTTATATGCTCAATGTCTGTATCTTTGAAAAGAAAATGCATAGTTTCAGGTATGCTTCTGGGTTAATTATCTGGAGAAGGAACAATTAGCAAGTAATTCTGTTTGGTTTTTTTCCCTGCTGCATTTCTTCTCTATGTCTTTAAATAAATAGCAAGGTGTTTACTTCTGTTTAGAATGAAACTGCTTTTGTTTCTGAAGTGTGAGTTGTTTGCTGAAGTGGAGCTAAGTAACACTGACAGACTCTAAAGGTTTCACTGTGGGGGTAGACTGATAACTTGTGGGTATCTCCTTAAACCATAGGTAACTGATGCCTTGAGCTGCGGTAGCTGACCATGGTTGTTCTTTTACTCCCTTGCAAATAGGTAGCAAAATGTGTTACCACAAAATACAAGTTAAACCAATTTGCTTGGCCATTGGGACTAGGCTGTGAGTGTGCATATGGCCAATTACCTTTGCTCATCTGAGAAACAGTAATTTCTTATGTGTGGTAACTTAATTGTTTATAACTGCCCTGTTTGTACCCTGTGATTTCAAAGCACCAGATAGATGGAAAAGCTCAAACGGATTTTTAAACAGACATGATCCAGACAGCCAACAGGATGTTTTTACAGATAGATGGCATGCCAGATCTATGCAGGTGTAAAATGTTTTATGGTTATCTGGTTTCGACAGGATGGRGACAGAGAGCACCAGCTCTTGTAAGGCTGCAAGACCACTTTACTTGCTGGAGACATGGTGTAATAAGCCAGATGTCCTTTAGAGCCTGTGCAAAGAGTAAAGGAAATCTCATGGCATTTCTGGTCTCAGAAACAGAGACACAGCAGGTGGTGKTTTTTGTTCAGCTATAGTAAATTGTCATGCTGGTCTGTTGTAGCCTCAGCCACCTGAAAGAACTCAAAGAATCCTGGTAGCTGAAAACAGCCAGATACCGTGAGAGTATTAGGGTCAATGCTATATATCCTTAGCCTGACCTCATTCTTCCTTAGGTGTCTACTAGTGGCCACTGTTGCGAAGCAGGATAGTAGGTTAAATGGACCCTTGTTCTGATTCAGTGTGGCCTTCCTTATGTTTCTGTGGGACTAGTGCGGTAACTTTAAAACAGCTGACATTCAGTGAATCAGCTTCTTTCCTTTAAAAGGTATTCTTATGAGAGGCTCGTGATCTATTCTCAACCAAATCTTTTGCCTCAGTGGAATCCTCCTTACTCTGAGCAAGATCTGGACTTGTCCATCAAAGGATCTGAACAGGATAGTAGGCCATCTGCTTGTTGTAGGATGGTGGCTTGCTGGCTGGCCTGACTACTGTGCTTGGTGGGAGACTTCTGGGATGCCGGGGAAGGCTTCTCTGAGAACATGGGTGCTGGAGGGTCTCTTAGAAGAGGATGCAGGCAGGTTGGAGAAGTCTCATACCTGATAGCTCTCCTTCTTCTGGATCTTGCGACAGCACCAAGGTCTGGCAGTTGGGGCAAACATTTCATCAGTCAACTTTTGATTCAAACGTAACTTCCAGCAACGCAGAGCCCTGTATTCGGTAAGCTGTCACTACCAATCTAGCCTGTGGTATGATAGTGCCTCACGTGTCTTGAGAAGCCATAATGCTAGTGAGCAGAGCATCAAACCCTTCTGGGCTTAGACTGATGTCACCTTAATGCCTTGAAGGATTCAGTTTGAGGGATAAGAGGGAAGACGATATAGCTTTGGAGGCATTGTGGAGCAGAGGGGGAGAATTATAGTCCTCCTGACTTAGTATTTGCTCTGTACCKAGGAGATTTCCTAGAGATCGAGTGTTAAAGTTGCGTCTTAAACTGCTGCTTTTGGAAGGAGGCCCCAAGAGCTTCCATCTCCTCAAGTGTATTGCATGAACTTTGCTCACCTTCCCCCAGCTGTGTGTGTTCTGCTGTGTTGTCCATCTCAAACTGGGCTGTTACTAAAAAGCGCTACGACAAACCATCTTAATTACGCTGGTAAACAACAGCTGATTTTTTTGCCACTTCTAATGGTTTTTAAGGTGAAGTGCTGTTTGACAAATGGGACAGAGTCAAAGCCAATTTTTAACTCCATGCAGAGTGGCTTCTGATTCATGCTGAGGTTTGCACATATGTTGATTTCCCAGTTGCAAGCCATGGAAAAGAGCTAACCAAAAGAGTGAGGGGACTCTACYCTGGCCACCTGCATCTTGGTTCCCCATGTAGGCACAGGAATCCAAAAGGAAGGGAAGCCTTTGTTTGTGCAAAGGAAGAGGCTGGGAAGGCAGGAGGGAAAGCAGCTTGGTGAAATCACCTAGGATCAGTCCTCAGGAGCAAGAGTTTGGGGGTGAGGGAAAGGTGAACAACTTGATGGGACTTTCCACTAGGAATGCTGTTGGTGAATTTAGGCTAGTTCTCCAAATGTTTGTGCCTATTATGGTTACTGGTTGTCTTTTGTGCCTGGATTCTGCTTTTGGCAGAACTCTTGCTGCCTGGGCTGCTTTTGCAGCATGCTGACATGGAAAGGGATTCTTCACACACTCAGGTAGGATCACCCATGTTGGAGATGTGGGAGTGGAATAAGTGCCTTTGTGGGACTGAAATGTCACAACCACACCTGGAGAAGGTTACTTCCTGTTGGAAGGTAGCTAGGCTTCTGTAAAACTGACTTAGTCTCTCTTGTTCAAGAGGTGACTGTTTGCTCTGAAGAGCTAAAGATAGAAAAAGATGAGATTCTGAGATAATGAGCAACAGTGTAACACTTAATAAATATCTAAGTTCTGGGTAACAGAATTGTATGCTTCAGGGTCTGTGGGCTAACCGACAACTTGCAGCCTGCTACTTTCCCTTTCTTTTCCTCCCCAAACTCCTTGGTCCATGTCTTCGCAGTGTCTGAGAGCACTGAGGACACTCATCCAGATACACCTGATGCATTGAGACCCATTCCAGAGAGTGAGTCAGAGGAACCTCTCTCCCCTTCACCCAAACCAGAATTTTCCTGTAGTTGACATTTTCTCTGATCACTCGTTTCTTCTCCTGCCCTGCCCATCCGTAAGTCCCTAGACTCTTGCCAGCTGCCTTCATGCATGGGAATGGTCTAAGGCCTACCTGCATGTGTGATATTCTTGGTGCCAAGATGACTTTGATATACAGGACTGTGGTGTTGGTTCATTATTCTGATATATCTGTCTTGCTGCAGTTTGAAGATTGATTCCTGGAGGCACTAATATTATTTCTTTGGTTTTTCAAAATGTTCCTTAATTCTCTGTTTAAGGTGTTTCTGGTGAGCCAGGCTCTATTACYCTCCTAAATGCTGGTGGCTGCAGCAACATAACACTCTGATTCAATAAAAAAAMCACAAAAACAAAATCTCAAACCAGGCAACTTTTATGAAGTACAGAACACTGCTTTCTTTTTCTCTCTTTGCTAGTAACAAGGGTTTTGTGACATTAATGCTGTCACAAATTGGTGACTGCCTAGGATTGTCATTATCTTGCAATTCTCTGTGACCATTTGGATTCCACTGAACCCACAGGGATCAAACAGCTGCAAGAAGAGAAGACACTTAGCATAAAAGAATCTCAGGGACACTAGTCAAATAGTTCTGATTATCTCTACTCTAGAAGATGGTGGTATAGTTATGTTCTTGCTGATTCATTGTAATAGTTCCCCAGAGGAAGACAATTTTCCTGATCTTTGATTTAGCAAAGTATTTGGTTATTGAACATTGAGGCTTTACAGTTTATAAGATGTGATCTTGCAATGAGACTTGAATGATTTAATGAGCTACCGTCCCTCAGCAGAGACAAGGTAAGCGATTTTTTTCTGAAGCAACCTTGCCTTAACTCGGTGTGAAGTCAAACAGGTTCTTGGATTAGCTAACTCACATTGGTGTAACATTTAGCCAACTATTCTTTGTGTTTTCCAAAATGATCTTCTGAACAATGGTGATCTCCGAGGCATAGTAACTGCTCGTGGAACCCTACTGCTCAGCAAAATGAGTTTGTCAGTTTGATGTGGCTGCTTCATGGTAACTGAAGGTGGCAGAGTTGAGAATTCTCCTGTGATTCCAAGTCTGGAAATGGGTTTATTAACTGGCCACGTAGGTGTGGGGAAAAAGTTGTCCTTAGCAAAATGTGAAACTGCTTTCCGCTCTGGAGTGTGACAGCTAGTGCAGTAGTGTGCTATACCTTCCCTTCCTAGGGGCTACCAACCTAAAACATGTTTGCAGTTAAAATAAGCAAAGAAGGAATTTGTTTTGTTTGGGGAGTTTGGTGACTGGGAATCCTGAAAGCTGGATTTTATTGTCTACTTGCATTGCTGTTAAACTAACTGATGCTTCGAGGGAAGTTAGAAAAACTTGCCATTTTAGGAACCATTCTGTTGCCATCTTGGGAGTGTTCTGTATTTCATGGGTTTTTTTGTTTGTGAAGATGTCTGCATAAGAATGGGATATCTTGCTTACGAGTCTTACCTACTTGCTCCAACTATGGCCAGCATAATCTCTGATGTAAAGAGCCTGAAGACTTGATTCTTCAGGCTTTGGGAGAATAAAGATGATTAATAAAGAGGCGATAAACATGAGATTAAAAAAAGCTTTCCAGGGACTGCTCTGAAATTCTTTATGGTGCTGTTGATGCTAATTTTGCAGAAGGAATATCTCTGCATTACTGTGTAAGTCTGAGCTCTGGGGAAGCCCTGCCATGCAGTTGTGTGAGGACTTGCAGTATCTTCATTCCCCAGGTTGCACAGGGTTAGGGGCCAGCTGGTGTGACTCTCTCAAGGCTTTAACATGCTTGGGTTTTGCAAAGTGCATGATGGAGAGAGCTGTCTGGGAGCTGTGCATGTTGGAATCCTGAATAGTTCAAGCCCTGAAGACTTAGCTACATTGTGCACCTTGCATTGTGCCATATGACAGCTGACAGCAGTTGGCCAAGGACTGGGAGGATGGCTCACATTTCAGCAGAAGACTCACTGAAATGAATGTGCTTCTGCAAAACATGTTCAGGTGGTGTTTTTTCTGGGGGGAAGCTGTCAGAAACTTCTGAGCAGCTGTAGTTGCAACATGCATATAGGGTAGGGAACACCTGGTCGAGGGGTGGGGGGAAAAGGAGGCATTCACATCTTATTTCTCACGTGTTTTGATAATACTGATAGAGGTTGATCCTCTGAGTATTGAATTCYTGTGTGCCAGACCACTGATATCGACAGAAACCTTGTTAACCTCAGCACTTGGTGGAATTAATGATTTGTAGAAACATAATGAGATGATTATTCTGTATGACCCATATAGATTGCTTGAGATTGCTGTGATTCTACTGACTGGATCCTGCTACAGCCAGCAGATTCCCACTTGGCTATTGTGCCCAAGCACATCTGATTCCCCTTTGCTTGCACCAATGCTCTTAGGAGTAAATGATATTTTTCTGATATGGTTGCACACTGAATTTTACATGTGATTTGTTCAGCATTACATGTTAAGGTTGTTCCCCTATAGCCTTTTTGTTTCCTTGAGGTTACCCATCTTGTCCTTATTCCCTGAAGTTCACAATCATCCCAGCTGTAATAAACTACAGACATTTGATTCTCATGAGCTGTCRCAAGAGATATCACTGACGTAAAGATGGTTAATAGCAACAAGAGATGGAAAACGGAGATGAAAATAAAATGTTTTCAGGGAGCTCTTAGCAATTCCCTTGTGATCTTGCTGTTGATCTTGACTGCACAGAAATGACAGCATGTACTGAGATACCTATTGCTACGTGGAGAAAAGCAGAAATTACCTGTCTTCACAGGGTGAACCATGGAGGAAGACTTGAATCCTAGAGGCTAGCATGAGATTCTTGTCTCCAGAGACAGAAGGTGTTGGGTCAATTAGCTAGGGTTCTATATCCATATTTTAGCAAACAGATCTGCAAAGAGTTCTTCAGAGATATATCAAAATTATTCCTAAAGAGAGATGAACAAATTCAGAGTGACTGAAGCTGTTCTTTATATTGCTTTCAGGGTTGTTTTTTTTGTTGTTGTGTTTGGTTTTTTTCCTTTTTTTTTTTTTTTTTTTTAACCAGGTACAAGATATGCATGTGTGTGCACTCACACACATATATGCAGTCCTTGGAACCCAGAGCCCTCTGCTTGGAGTGATGGGTTCAGATGCCAAAGCCCAGGTGAAAAGGTAGATATGGGCACCCATTGACCGGCACAGGGTAATCCTGTGCCCTGTGCTTCATTGATTCTTTCCTTTGGTGGTGGTTGAGGGAGGGAGATTAAAAGGAACAGCTGGATTCCTACTCTGGGTCCCTGAAGCAGCTGGTGCTTGGGAACATGTTCCTGGGCATGTGCTGGCTGGAGGCTGGAATTGATGGTCCTTCATTACCTGGCTCTGCATTTACTCAGTTGAGTCATATTCTTTAGAGTGGAGTTACGGCTGTGGGGCTGAATTATTCCTGTCTGATGGAGGGATGGCAGAAAATGAGATCACTGCAAGCACAGCTTACTTGGCGTTCTTGGTGGCGTTCTTGGCCTGTTAGAGATGATGATGATTCCCTGCCCTGTCCCATTCTTCCACAGCCCTTCATGCACACGCCCCATTGCACACCATAAGCCTTAGAAAGATGGTAAGGCATCAGGGAAAGGGATTTGTTTCCTGCCAGACGAGGTTGTTTCTCCCAGAAAATTTTGTAAGGTCTTGCAGGCTCTGACTCTCCACCTGGTATCCAAAGCTTTGAGGGAATGGGTGCTCCCATCAGGGGGTAGCATTGTATGACACCTTATGCACTGAACCTGGAAAGGGAGCAGCCAGGAACCTGAACTAGTTCGTGAAGGTTTGAGTATTCACTTCTCCTGCATGTTGCTGTTGTCCTGTCATGCAGTCAGGAGCAGGTCTTGCTGCCTCCTACTCAGCTTCCCCTTTTCGAAAGAAAAAGAAGAAACGCAAATGGATTTTGTCATGTTGCTGCTTGGGAAGCTGTAAGTTTTGGTGATTAGACATCAGTCATGTATGATCTTGGAACTTCTGATTTTTTTAATGTGTATCATACACAAAGACCCTTATGGGAAGCTTTATGGTKTGCAATCCTCCTTAGTCTTTGAGGTTATAGCTTTTTTTAACTGTTTGTGTTGTCCTGCGGTTGATTTTTAAGCCAGGTAGGGAGGAATTCCTTTGAGTTCTTTGCTTTTTTTTTTTTTTTTTTTTTTTTTTTAAATTAAAAAGAAGCTATTCTTCTGCAGGCAGGAGAAACTTTAAAAGGCCAAATTGGTAAATACACACTCATTTCACCAACTATTCATTACTGCCATGGGTTTGAGTTATTTGCTGCTTCTTCCTTCTTTTTCTTAACTACTTTGACCAGTTCTACTTAAGTTATTTTGGGGAAGAAAGTGTGAGGAAGTGAAAACTTGTTTGAAATGCTATGGGTTTTTTAGTGTGGTTTTTTTGTTTATTTGTTTTTTTTAAATAATATTTAACAAAAGTGTTCTTTTGTATTCAGTTGAGGAGAACCACTTTACTTTTTCATGGCTGGAAAAAGGACAAAATATTTAGATCAAAAGGGCAGAGAAATGTTTGCTTTTGGTCAAAGGCATATGCTATTAGAAAGATATTTGGAAGCAAAATTATTGACAAGCTATAGTATTTAGGTACTGAAGTGTTTCTGAGTGCTTTCTGTGCTTTATAACTCCTCACATTTATTGATCACTTGAGCTTTCTCTAACCTTAGTCCTTCCAGCAGCTTGTCCGGCAGTACATTACGTGTTATATCCTTTTTAGAAATCCTTCACATAAAACATCTTAGGTTTGGGCAAATGTATTCATAAAGCATTACAGTGAAGGACCAGAAAGCAGAATGAATAGTGCTGTCGCATTGTCACTCCATTGTATTTGGCAGCGACTCCAAGCCGTGTATTTACTAAGCTTCAGCAAAGCGCAGGTTATTTGAATCCAGTGTTTATTTGGGAGTTTTTTAGCATGGACTGGATTTTAGTCCTATTGGTTACGTGGTGGTAATGTGACAGTAATAGCATCTGCTGTCTTGCAGAATAATGCATTCAGGAATGTTATGAACAATTTAGCAGAAGGCTCCATGACAGGAACATTTCTTAAATGGAAAAGTTAAAGATTGTGGCCACACTGTGTTTCTGTCTGACACTATCTATCTGCTGCCAGCAGAGACTCTTGCATTTGGCTTTGCTGCAGCCTGTTCCCATGGCCTCCCTTGGKCTAGCACTGCAGTTGGTGCAGCGTCAGCCAGGCTGATCCATCAGGGGGGGAACTCAAAACCCCCAAACTTGTCTGTGTAGTTTTCAGCTGTCTTTTCCTCCCCCCTGAATTAGTCACCCAGCTTATCAGGACTGGCACAAGGTTTGCAGTGGGAATGAATAGCTGGGGGTGGTCGAGGAGCATATGGTATTGCCTTTGACACTGTCTCCCACAGCATTCTCCTGGAGAAGCTGGTGGCTCATGGCTTAGACGGGTGTACTCTTCGCTGGGTAAAAAACTGGCTGGACAGCCGAGTCCAGAGAGTTGTGGTGAAKGGAGTCAAATCCAGTTGGCGGCTGGTCACAAGCGGTGTTCCCCAGGGCTCAGTTTTGGGGCTGGTCTTGTTTAACATCTTTACCAATGATCTGGACGAGGGGATCGAGTGCACCCTCAGTAAGTTTGCAG